>JAKSZP010011855.1:0-294798 GCA_022478985.1 Massospora cicadina
GTTTGGTAGACCAAACAATTGGTATTAGGCACTTGAAACCAATTGTTTCAGCTGATGACGATTCCACTCTTTTTCCGGCATTTAAACAATTTGGTAGTTTCTGATGACTCCAATCTGTTCCACTCTGAACGATTCCCTATAATTCAACTATCAGGTATTATCCCAATATCGAATTATTGCTTAATTTCATTGGGGATGACGCCCAACGAAATTATCATCTGTTGGCAGCCTCAAATATCATTGGGGATGATGCCTGACAGTAATTCATTAGTTAGTGACTTCTAATATCATTAGGGATGCCAGCCAGCCATATTTTCAACAATTGACCACTATTGCCAATCCTCTACAATTATAAATTAATTGTCAAATCTTATATTCATTCAAAGGGTTAGATTTTGTGGTCATTTGCAAATCTGGACTTTGGTTTATCCTTTTGCTTTTATGTAGCCTTACATCATTTCAAGAGAACAAGTAGTTATTAGATTTAATTGACATACTACAAATCTTCCATATAGAATATGATTGATCAGATAGAATTTTCAAAAGTTTAAAAAGTAAGGGCAATGGATGTTTTAATAAAACACTGAATAACTGGAAACTTGAATAAACATAGTTAATATAAGCAATCTATTACCTCTCTAGGGCTTGGTTTGATTTACTGGTCTTTCACACAACTTGTAATGCCAGACTGTAAATCCTATTTTTTTAGTACTAGATGGTCCCAACCCAAGGGGGGGATTCATCGATGTTTATTGAATTACGCCTGGGCTCCTAAGAGCCTGAGGCGAGGGAAGGGGAGGGGGTTTTGCGCGCCAGAGCCGTGCTGCAGTGACAACTGAGCGGGGAGAGGTTGGCGACATAGTGCAGACCTTCAGGGCCATCTCAAAGTGTACCTGAAAGTGGGTGATCATGTGTGGAAGGGTCCACACCTGCTGGTCAAAGGCAGCACGAAGGAAGGAGTTATGGATGGTCCAGATGGCTGTGGCATAGGCGAGGACACGGAGGGGTCAGTGGCAACCAGGCAATGTCTTCTCAAACATGAGGTCTTGCACAGGGTGTCCAGACCAGGGCTGAGCATGGAGGAGCTCGCGGGCCTTTGGCCAAAATGCGGTGACACCTGGACAGGTGAAAAAATGATGGAGGTGGGAGTCAATAGGCTCCACACAGCGGGGGCAGCTTCAGTGCTGGAAGGTAGGGCCAGTCCGGTCCCCTGTCCTGTATGAACAGTGGAGTACCCTCCATAAGGTGTTGGACACCTTTGCTGACAGGATGGGGTGATAGACATCCTTCCACAATTCCTTAAGGTCAAATCTCACGGAGGGAGGGAGGAGCTCAAGGAGTCTTGGGCGGATGGGAGGACGATCTTGGGGGTTGAGGCGAGTTGTGACAACTTGTCCATTGTGCACAATTGCATGGCGACGGGGGCTGAGGCCAGGGCCTTCCATTCTGTATGGGAAGGCATGGTGGATCCGCGCGCCTACTCGTTTCAGGGCAAGGAGAGCCTGGTTCCAGTAGGGGGATGAGGATGGTTTTAGGCGATGGCCTGGGTGGTTTGTGAGCCACTCCCCTAAGAGGTCAGAGATGCTCTAGGAAGACCCAGAGCTGCTGACACTGACTGGCGGAGGGCGGGCGCCCATTGGGGCATGGGGGTCGCGTCCCAGCAGACAATTGGCCATAGGAACTTCAGGAAGATTGTGGTGGCGTGGGATCGCGTGTCCAGAAGCCCTAGGCCCCCTTCATTGCAGGGTCGGGCAATGGTTGAGAGGGCCATTGGTTGATGGTTTGAGCCCCAGATCCAACAGCGGAGGAGTACATTGAGCCGCGTATAAAAGGCATCTGTGAATGGGCAGACGTGCGCTAGGAACCAGACTTTGGAGAGGAGGAACACATTGGCCATCAGAGCTCGACCCTGGGGGTGATGTGCCGCCGGTTCCAGCTGGCAATCCTGGAGTTAACTGCTGCAAGGAGCAAGTACTCATTGTCTTTTAGCGCAACTCCTTGTTGGTTGGTGAGAACGCCCAGGTGACGGAAGGTACCGCGCTCTGGTTCAATACCAAATGGTGGGAGGAAGGTGGGGAGCCGACCTGTACAACTGTTGTCTTGGAGGTGTTGACCATGGCGTTGGACGCCTTGGTGTACCTCTCAATGGTCACAGCAGCGAGGGCAACATCCCCAGGGAAGCCAAATGCAATGGCAGTGTCATCTGCAAATGCCATGGTGCGTGTGGGGGCTTTACCTGGGACCAGAATCCCTGTTAGCTTGTCCTGTAAGGAGGCCAAGAGGGGGTCAAGGGTGATGTTAAAAAGGATAGGGCTCAGGGGGTCCCCTTGCCGGAGACCTTGTCCAACTGGTACTGCCACTGTAAAACCCATTGGCGCCAGGACTCTGGTGTGGAGCTGGTCATAGAGCGCTGATATCCAGCGCCTAGCTGCGGGTGGGAGATGGAAGCGGGCCAGGGAAGCATCAATATACTTCCAGGCTACCCGATCATATGCTTTCTCCATATCCAGGAGAGCCATAAAGCCATTCACCTTACGAGAGTTAGCAGTCAAAGTCACGTGAAGGTCATTATAGTTGTCCCATAACGACCTCCCCGGAATAAAACCGTGCTGGGATGGGGAGAGGCGAGGTGACACCCATTTGGTGATGCGGTTGGCCAGAAGCTTCGTGAAGAGCTTGTGGTCTGTGTTGATCAACGCTATGGGGCGCCAGTTCGCCAGGTTCTCACGGTCTGACTTCTTGTGAATGAGGGTCGTGATTGAGCCTCTGGAGTCGGGGAGGACCTCGCCATTCACCAAGAGTGCAGCAAAGAGGTCGCGGAGGGTTCTGGCTATCACTGCAGGTTCCAGAAGGTACACCTCAAAGGGTATTCCGTCTGGGCCTGGGGCTCTAAGCCGTGGGGATTTCAGAAGAGTTTCCATCACCTCCTGGATGGAAATAGGCGCCAGTAGAGCCTCATCAGCCCGTGGGTCAATGGCGGCTCTGGAGCCCGCCACAGGAAGTCTTGGATGTCCGATGGGTCCACCTGGGTGGCATGGAAGAGGCCGGAGTAGAAGCGGTGTAGTTCCTGCGTGATTTCCTCCTTATCTGAAGTGGTTGTAGTGCCAATATTCAGTGCAGTAATATCCTGCGCTGTTGACCGGGCTTTCTGTTTCTGAAAGAAGAAGCGGATGGGGCGTTCCCATTGAGCATAGTAACGAGATGTTGTAAAGTTTGCTGCCCGTTCTTCCTGCAGTGTGAGCTCCAAGCGGAGTGCTTCCTGCGCCGCTTCCCAGTCTTCCAACCATCTGGGAGAGGGCGAAGGCTGGCATTTTCGCTCTAGATGTCTGATTCTGGCTTCCACCCTTTTGACTCTGGCGCGAGCTGCAGTCATCTGGGCTTTGGAACAGTTGTAAGCAACGCGGGTGATGCCCTCCTTGGTCACCGCCCATCTAGCCTTGTGGTCAAGCAGGTGGGGTGGGGGGAGGTGAGAGTCTCCCGGATGGTCATAGACAGCTTCTCATTAGTGAAGGGGTTGTTGAGAAGCGCTGGGGCAACCCTAGGCCAGAACCTATGCGACGGTCTAAGTGTGGTGGTGAGGACAACGGTGAGTGACCTGTGATCACTCAGATGGTTGTCACGAGAGATGGGAGAGGAGACGCGGCTAATTAGCAGGGGTCCAATCAGTGCCATATCTATGCGTGACGCTGACTGGAAAGCTCCTCCATCATACTGGATCCTAGTCATGCAACCTAGGCCAGACGCGGAGGGTGGAAGCGCATCTATAAAGCCGCTCAGGCGAAGGAAATCCTGGAGACGACTTGATCCAGGGCGTTCCTTTGCTGCAGGGGGGTAAGAGTCACGGACGCGACTTATGGTTGTGTTGAAATCTCCTAAGAGGACTGTATTCCGTGGGAGATTGAGTTGGAGGAGCTCTTCCAAGAGCCGATTTTGCTCCTGACCTGCATTAGGCAGGTAGATGCTTGCAGCGAAGAAGGAGAAGTCAGGAGTGGTGAGTTTGGCCAGTATGAGGCGGCCACCTAGATATTGTGAAAAAGAATGGGTTTTAACCTGGGGATTCAAAACAATAAGGGCGGCATGGTTTGTCCAGAAGGAGTTGCCTCCAAACTGTTCATTCCATGAAGATTGTTCGTGGGGAGGATATGGGTCTCCTGGACAGCAGCGATGTCAATTTTTGCTGACCTGAAGTTTTGGAGGAGGCGGGCTCTCTGCTTAAAGTCCCGCAACCCATTTGCGTTGATGGATTGCAGGGCCAGGGTGCTGCCATGGGGACTCATAGCTGTTCCCCTCCATGTCCTGGGGGTTGCCAGCGCTTAAACCTGCTGCTGTGAGGCGGCTAGTTTTGAGTACTTTAGCTTGACTATTAGCTGCAATCCGTGAGGAGCGTCGAGGGTTCTGAGGGGAAGGAGAGGGTGGGGGGCGGAGGACCCAGTAAGCCAGCCTAGGATGCTGCCCCCGCTCCGTTGCAGGGGAAGGACCTGAGGGTGCTCAATGGTGACCTCCGCGGTGTCCCCATTTGATGAGTCTGAGTCCATATTCACTTCCTCCAACACTGCAAAGGATCCGCGCGAAATGGACTGTGGGGTTGGGGTAGGACTCTTTGAGGTGGCACTTCTACCGCAGGCCGCGGGTTGCCAGTCCATGCTGGTGGGCATAGCTCCATTGGGAGCTGAGGGTTGATGCGATAAATTGCTGGTGGAGGTTGGTGGGGGTGCCGCGGAGCCCTGAGTGGGGGTGGCTGACGAGGGGCACCCTGTGGGAGATGCCTTGCGCTTGGTGAGAGAGGGAGTTGACTCTGGGAGATTGGAGGGGGTGCCCATTAAATGGGGGCATGAGCGCGAAGGTATCCCATACCAATAGTGGGGTTAGCTGTTTCAACTGCTAGTCGTAAGGCCTCAAGGGACAGGTCTTGAACTGGAACCCATTGTGTGGGTTGTGGAATTGCTGCTGCAGCCACGTGGGATCGTTTTTGGCCTGGTTTAGGCCCATGGGTGGTGGCTAAGAGGGCTTGTTTTCGAGCTGTGCAGCCACTATACAAGTGTCCAAGGGCGTTACACCATGAATACCGGGGGCGCGCCTGATCAGGGTCGACAAAAAAGATCTCAGGGCATGCCCCAACTACCGCCACATGAGGAATAACCTCAATGTTACGGGATACAGTGGGGGAGGGGATGAATGACGCCCTAGCAGTGCGAGCTCTTTGAGTGGGAGCATAGTAAGAGGGGACGGTAAAGTCCACTGAAAAAACAGACCCAAACTCCATTAAACCACGATGGAGTGCCAGTTTAAGAGACTCAGGATCAACAGTCGTTGGTAGGTTGGAAAAAGTAACCCATGAAATTTTCTCCAGGTGAGGGCGTGTGCGGGAGATGCGAAGAGATCCGCGTGGAATAATGACCTGGAGGGTGGCAGCATGGTCAGCAAGGGCAGCTTCAGTGAAGCCCACATCGATGTAGTGGCCCTCCACTGATTCATGGATGGTGGTGTTAATTGGGAATGTCTCCGCAATCGCTGCAAAGTATGAGAAGTAATCCTCTGTATAGAATTCAACAGGGTTATGCCCATAATAAAGGCGAATTGCGTGGGAGAGGGTTGAGCGAGGTAGAGCTTTTTGCGCTCTAGTTTCGGCCCATTTCTTCTTAACATCAGCAATAAACGCCACTTCACGGGGATCAGCTTTGGGTAGCGTTGGTGCCAGAGGTTTCTGCCACGCCCCAGTGGCTCCTTTGGTACGTTTGTGTTTGCTTTGGGCTGCAATTGCGGGTTGAGTGTGAGCTGGTGGTTTGGACAAGTTTGCAGAGTTCCCTTGTTGCTGGAATGTTACAGCAGTTGCTGGCGTTATATTAAATTGAGGGGCGGTTTTTTGGGCCTCGCTAAATTGGGGAGGCCCATCCAGATTGGAATTAACTTCAGCCAGTTGGGAGGAGGGAGATGTTTCATCACCATCCCAATCTATTTGGGTAAATTCAGCCCGAGTATTTGCTGTGATTTCGTGGGCAAAACTCATTGGCTGATTGGTGAATTGGTCGTTTTAAGCATATTGAGATAAAGTGCCGACTTGAGAAGTGCAATTACGGGGTTTAAATGGGATGGGTGAGATTGGAACTGGTGTGAAGTTCCAAAATCTGAACCATTTGAATCCTCATTGGGAAGAGTAGATTGTCCCAATTTGGTGCTTAGTGAACCAGAATGTGCGGCTAATCCAACCTTACATCTGAGGGTTTGGGGGCCAGGTAGCTAGGTATCGCCCCTCATGGAGGGAGCCAGAAACACGGCGTCAGCAATAATAGATGGGGCTGAATTAGCTGACACAATGGGGGAGGTGAATGCCTGGATGGGCTGAGTTGCATTCGACTGAGCAGACGCCATTAAAACAGCGTGAGTGATGGCCTCCTTGGTTGGAGGGGGCCCAGCGGGTTGGTGGGAGGCAGCGCACACAGAGCTGTTAGGCGTTCAGGTTGCAGAAGTGCGATCAGGTGAACTGGCGCTAGTTGGAGTAGCTCCAGGTTGGGGGTGGTGCCTGCTTTCATGGCTGCTGCTTGAGAGCGGGTGATTCTGGTTGACCCTGAGGTGGGTAACCGAGGGCTGCTTCGTTTGGGGTGGTGCTGGCTCGTTTGGCATAGCCTGCGGGTTCTTTTGCGGGGTTTCCCGCCATATTTGCTAATAGTTTTTTTAAATCTCTTTAGTGGAGCTAAATTTCAGGCTGAATTGATTTTCAAAAAAGTGATGCTTAGCAGAAAGAGATCTCACTGTAAATCCTATTAGTGGAGCTAGTTCATATGTTTAAAAACTCACTAATCTGGATATAGTTTTATTTTTAATTGTAGTGAAAAAGTATGATGTTCTGAGTTACAAACTATAAATATTTGGAAGGTTTTTTAATTAAATTTGATAATATAGATCCTAGGATGTCACATTTCAGATATATATAACTTTTGTTTGATTAATCCTTCTTGTAGAAAATTATAAACTACTGAATAAAATATAATTTTTTAGCCTGAATAAATTACTATTATAACTAAAATAAGATACTTAATTCTAATTAGAATCCATTTTAAGAATTATATGTGGTACCTCATATGATCAAAAAGAAATCCCTCAGATATCCTTTTAATTCTTAAAAATACTTATGTGGCTTAATGAGCTTAATAATATTATTTAAATTTATTGCGAGGAAGGCCAACCATGGGATGGACACTTATGAATTTGACCCAAAAAAAACAAAACTTAGTAACAGGGAAGGCACCCCTGAGAAGCGATGCTATCTCTTGTTGCCAGCGGGAACGCCACTATGGGGAGGGGAGGGAACGTGTGAAGGGGCCGTAGCCACAATTGAACACGTGTGGAGGAAAGGGTCTGATTTGATGAACCAAACTGGGAACCAGAAGGAGACCAGCTGTTGGCGACGCGGTGGGAGGTATTCAAACATCCACGCCTGAAAGTGGTCTACCAAATGAGACCAGAATCTGTGGAAAGCTTCTGGGAGGGTGGGGGTGGAGACTGCGATTGCATCCAAGACAATTGTGTGGATAGTCCACATGGCGATTGCAACCACCAGAGCATGGAGGGAGGGTGGAAGGGGGAGGCCATTGATAAAGCAAACATATCTCTTGACAGACTGAAGGGATGTGTTTGATCCTGGCCAAGCAGATGTTGAACTTCGCGCCATATCACTTTAGAGGTAGGAAACTTCTCCATGCAGTGGAACAGCGTTCCATACTGGCCACACACGACGCAAGATGAGTGTAAAGCGTTAGAGTGCTCAGCCATATGGTACACCCGCCTCAGGCAGCGCCACACATGGGAACGGATTTGAGGCTGCAACAGAGGATAGTGTGCATATTTCCAAATAGTCTTCTGAGTCTCTATGGAGTAAGGGATGTCCATCATGTCCAGGTAGTCCACCCTGGATAGGACATGGGACCGTGTGGGGATCACGCCATCTTGAATGGGTAACCCCTGTACCTCTTGTGTGAACTGAGGAGAGGGGCGGCCTCTCTGGGCTGTGTGTCCACTAATACGAATTCTCCACTCAGCGCTCCACATGGAGAGGAGGATTCGTTTGTAGTGGGTTTTAGTACCGTGAGGACCTGTGGCCGATGGGTGGGAAGCCAGGTATTTCATCAAGGAGTGAGGGTTCGATGGATTGTTAAGGACCAAGGCGTGGGAGAAGTTGGAGTGGGCCGCGCATGACCAGTGTTGGGAGGGGAGCGTAGGGGTGGAGACGGCTGCAATCCAAGTGCCTAGGATCTTGGCAACATGGGCTTTGAAGTCAAGCAGGCCCATGCCACCATGATGATGAGGGCCAAATATGATCTCTAGCTGTACTGGTAATGGGCGGCCAAACCAAAGCCATCCTTGCAGAAGGGCATACAAGGATTTGAAAAAGCCTAGGGAGAAGGGGATGGCGTGGGCTCCAAACCAGACTTTGGAGAGGAGCATAGAGTTGGCTAAAACAACCCTGCCAGTAAGTGAAGTAGGGTGGGCTCTGAGGGAGGCGATGCGCTTCGTCACGTTGTCTAGAATATGACTTTCCATTACTGCTGATGCGTACCCGCCTGCCTCCACCCACACACCCAGATGGCGGACAGGCCCTATGGTAGGGCGTGGCACGAAGGGGAGCACTAGTGGGGCAGTGTGGGGTGAGAAGGGAGGGCGAGCACGTGTGCGAGCAGATGGGCCGGGCTGGACACTGGGTTGCTGGGGCCCAAAAGGTTTGATACCGACCAAGGAGGATATTTTTGGTTTTGGAAGCGTTCAGTGCATCACTACTTACACGGGAATACTCCTGTATGAGAGCTTCAAGCGTGCGTGCATCTTTATTATAAGACACCCCAACCTCACAATCATCTGCAAACGCCATCATCTTGACTGGGACTTGGCCTGGTACATGGACCCCAATGAGGTGGGCATTCACATTTCGAAGTAGTGGGTCAAGGCTGAAGTTGTATAAGAGTGGGTTAAGGGGGTCCCCTTGTCGTAAGCCCCTTTGAGGGCGGAATACTTCTGTTAGGAAGCCAGGGCCACGCACTGCCATTGCTGCAGATTTAGTGAGCAGCATTTTCCAATTGATGAAGCGAGGGGGTAAGCGGAATTGATGGAGGCAGGCCCTGAGGTATTCCCAGTTTACTCTATCATAGGCCTTCTGTTGGTCTGAGAATACAAGTGCCCCAGAGGCTGTGGACTGGCATGCATTAGCCACAGAGTGCACGCTGTCCCAAATCGACCTTCTGGGTATGAAACCAAATTGTTCTGGGGAGATGGTGGCAGATGCTACAATCCCTAAACGGTTAGCCATGATTTTAGTTAAAATTTTTGTATCCGTGTTGGTTAAAGAAATGGGGCGCCAGTTGGCTAAGTCTAGCTTGTCCCCTTTCTTGAGGAGTGTGACAGTGAAGGCCTCTTGTCCTCCTGGTAGGAGGCGCATTTCCAGAAGGCTCTGGTTAATGGAGGCAAGCAGCAGTGGGGATATATATTTGAAGTACTTTTTGTAGAATTCATATGGAATGCCATCTGGGCCTGGGCATTTCCAATTGGTGCACCACAGATGGCTGTCCAGAGCTCATTCGGAGTAATCAAATTCATTATTTCTGGGTATTGGGAAACGGTGCGGATGTGGGTTCAGTCAAAAAATTTCGCCACTTCAGCCAGCTGAATTGGACTGGATCAGTATAGCTCGGAGTAATACTTTTGTATTTTGATTGCCACTTCAGCTGGCGTATCTGCAATGGAATCATCCAATCTCCACACCTGTGTGCAGGCCATGCTCTGGCGTGGTGTGAAGAATTTTTTAAAAAAATATGCAGTGCACTTGTTGCCCTCTGTAATGCATTTGGCCCTGTACTGAACACAAACCCAATGTTTGTGTTGCCTTTTGAGTGTGTTGAGGTGGGCAGCTGCCTCCGTCCACTTCTGGCCCCATGCAGGGCTGTAGCCTGTGGCTGGGATGTTGGACTCCAGGTTTGCCAACTTTGCCAGAGTGCACGAGATGACAGCTGATGTAGCTTGTGAGCGTCGGGAGGAGAGGTGGCGAGTGTGGCGGATGGTATCCTCTTTGAAGGCTGACCATGTGGAATTGGGTCCACGCAAAACGGTGTAACAAACTCTTTTGCCAAAGTTGCTGATTCCACCCACGTGGAAGATCCTGGTGATGCAAGTTTGGGAGGGCGGAGTTTGTACCAATGTGGGGCCTTAGCCACTGTGACAGGTAAGTGGTAGGTTATTGGAACCAGCCAGTGGTTGGAGAATTCAATTTTTGTTGTTTGGAAGTGGGAAATGTGAGATTGAAATTTTGCTGGCATGAGGACAAGGTCAATGCAGGTCATGGACCTTAATTGGCCGTTGTGGACATGGGGGCACATCATGTTTTTGAGCAGCGGGGCTTGTCGCAGTAGCGCATCCCTTAACCCAAGGGTGGCCTTTAGAATGCAAAGTTCTACATGACCCTGGGGGGCGTGGGAGGAGGAAGGCCAACGGTCCATGGGTGTGTTTAGCCAACAGTTCATGTTGCCAACTACAAAAGGGTCTGGGGGTAACAGGAGGGATTTGACCAACAAGAAAAATTCCTGACGCTCTCATGCACAGATTGGGGCATAGATGTTGATGATAGCATGTGCCACGTCAGCCCATGAGAAAGTGAAAACGAGGACTCAGCCATTGAGGAAGGATTCCATAGATAAAAATTTAAAAAAATTGTTTTTCCAAACTAGCACCCCACAGTGCTCTGACCAAAAGGATAGGGAAGGGAGGAGCATGGTTTTCTAAGCATCCTCGGAACCTTGCAGACAGTGGGACTCCTGGATGGCCAGGATATCTATGGGTAAATTTTTTTGTAAAAAACTCAGTTTCCTAGCCTGGGACAGTGAGGCCTTGAGTCTGACGATATTCAACGTCCCTAAAGTGAAGGTTTCCCCCATCACACCTTAGGTGTGAGGGGGTGGGCACCTGGGCCCACTAGCCTCCTCTAGATCCCCATGGGCCTTCACAGCAGCGTGGGTGTTTGCAGCTATGCTATTGATGGTTTTGTTAGTTTTAGCAGAAAGGTTCGCGTTGGCTTTTGCTTTGCTTTTTGTTTCCCCGACGTTGAGCGAATTTTTGAGGTGCGGATGAGTTTAGTGCACCAACATTCAGGTCAAAAAAAATTTTCAGGTAGGTTGGAAACCAAGTCAGTTTCAACTGGAGCTTGGTTGCAAAGGTCGGGTGAGATTAAGTCACCTATTGGATCCTTAGATTGGTTGGCCCAAACAGCATGGGCTTCCCAATCTGATTGGTTGATGGATTCCCAAGTTGCTTCCGCCGCAAAGGTTTCAATGTCCTCCTGGCGTTGGGAGTGTGGGATAGCGGAGGTGACTTTGGCCACTTCCTTGGCCGCGGCCCTGCGGGACTTTTTGGCCTTCTTCTGCTCTTGAGGGGAGATAGGTTTTACCAGTAGGTAGCAGCCTTGAGCTCCCCACGGGAAAGCCTCTTTAGTGTTTGTGGTTGGTTTGTAGTGCGCCTCTCTGCTGGCCATGGCCGCTGAGGTGTGCTCTTGGAATGTGATGCCCTCCTTGGTGGGGCATGCATGTGCTTTATGGCCAGATGCGTCACAGTGGGTGCAGATGGGGGGTGCGCTGTCCACGGTTACCCAGAAAGGGTGGGTGGTATGCCCTTCAATATTGATATATGTGGAGTGCAGGATCTGGGTTAGGTCCTTCGCAATCTTCTTGGTTGGGGTCAGAACTGCGATGGCTTTGCTGGTGCACAGGTGTGGCATCAGCATAAAGCGTTGCATCTCAAAAGATTGTATTTTGCCATATACGGTGAGATCATCTTTCAGGTGCTGCTCCAGAACAGCACATCTGACCATAGTAGGCAAAAAGTCAAACGTGAGGAAAATTTGGTTGAATTTTTTGTCCATCTGGTGCATTTGGTTTCAATGACCCATTGCCCTTCAGGGAGGTCAATCACTACACATACCGCAGCAGCTTTGTCTACTGCCTCCTTGTTTTTGTAAAAGAGGTCCAGCCAACTGTGTGACATGGAGTGAGGTGCGACATACACTGCGGTCAGGAAAAAAGTGTGCACATCCCCACAAAATTTTTCCCATAAAGCTGTTTGTTGGATGTCCAGAAACACACGTACTCCATATTCCACCAATGAGAGTGGTTGGGAGTGCGGCGTGTTGATGTACTGGTTGCATCGCGCTTGCCAAGCGAGGATTCCAAGGAAATAGTGACTGCCAGTTTTTTATTTCTTTCTATTCTGCCAGTTTCTCCAGGGCGTTTTCAAACGTTTGAGGCCGCGGGCCTACCACCTGCTCCTCTTACCTTACTTGCCCAACTGCTCCCTGACATGGGCGCAGACTAATCTCCTCTGTGAGATTATCAAACTAGAATCAGACTTGAAAATAATAAGTTGCAAAAGTGATTGCAACGAGAGAGAAAAGTTTGAGCTTAATAATATTATAATCTTGGTATCTTAAAAATAGGTTTCATATAAAAGAGGATGCTCTTACCTATTCTTAATTTTATAACCACCTTATTTATCTCAAATGTCTCAGTTTTAAAGGGCTATGAATATTAACGTAGGCTACTTGGAGCATATATTGTATTATAAATAGCTACTTTCTCACCTTTAAAGAATTTACTGTTCTATGAAGTATCTGAAGAAAGTGATGATACGCAGAACTATTTAATGTTCTTATTGATATGACATAAGTACTAAGGATGCTAAATTCTTTAAAAACTTGATCAACCCATCACAAAGGCCAATAGTAGGCACAATAGTTATCAATAAAATAGTAATAACTAAATACACTTCTTAATTAAAACTCTTCATTTGTAGTTTAGTCTAATAGTCCTATTTTCAAATATTATTTTACCAGTATCATAACTCTACAGTTTCTACCATAGATAGGTACTAAGACAGATAAAGTTCATCATCTTATAAATAGGAAAGAATGATGAGTGATATAAATAAAATTAATTCAGCTATAATACATGTAGTAATGTACTAAAACCAACATACTTTATGTTTAATTACAATATCTCACTGTTGAATTTTAGCTAACTAGCATATTGCTTTGGGTCAATACTATTATTACAGCTACCAGAGACATTTTGTTTATATAATTTTTAGTACTAGCTAATTTATAAAGTTTTCATTGAGTTACTCTAAACAAAATTATGGTTATAACTTATATAAAAGGATAACTTATTTGAAGTTATAGCATAATTTTAGAGATTTTGCTCCTTTAAATGGCTGATTTTTCCACATTAAATAAAAGTGGAGATGCAATCGCCTATTGTATGAGACAGTAGACTAACAGATTAAACTTCTCAAAGATAAACTACTTAAGTTTAAGATGGAGGCTGTATTCTTCTTCCACTACAATTACTTTGGCTTCCTGCACTATGTTTTACCTGATCAATATAGTAAAAGTTCTTAAACGTAGTACAACAAAAGGTAGTAAAGGTATAGAGTTTTATTAAATGAACTACATTTAGATTTTCCCTTTTTCTTCCAAATATAATACTTTAGGTAGTGTTTATTCTGATGACAACTTCATCATTATCCAAAATTTATCTACTTGCAACACCACTTAATTAATGAATCATGGGCAGGATTTCTAATTAATAACTACACATTTAAAGCTTCCTGCTATACACCCAGCTCCAACTCTGTGGTTAAATCCTTCTGGCTTAAGGAAATAGAGCACCAACAGCGCCTCTTCTTATGCATCTCAAAAAACTATGAGTCAAATCCTCTGAACTACAGTAGAGAATTTCCCATGTAATTCAATCACTAATTAGAAATTATTATAATTGTAGCCCAATAAATACTAAAATCTAATTTCATCTAAACCTGAGAGGCCAAAAATGTGTCACAAAGTCAAAAATTAATAAGTAAAATTCTTATAACGCTTTTCTTTCCAATTACTATCACTTTTAGTAATACAATTTGATTCAAGCAGCACAATTTGAAATCAATACCAGGTGAGATAAGTATGAATAATAAAGTAAAGAGCTGGGCAAACGCGGTAAAGGGCAGCAGACCTGGACCTGCACCACCCAAAGGTACTAAGCACACAGATACAAACGAAAATCTCAGTAAAAATAAAAAACCTGAGGTTGCGCCCCCTGCGGGTTTCATTAATTTTTTGGCAAAATACTGCAGCTATTTGGAAGTATCCCAATCACAACCACTATCATCAGTGGAACACGGGATATGGGTTTTCCTGGGCATAGAAACACTGACAATGTGGGAAAAGTTTGGCAAAGCCCAACATAATTTTTCCCGCATGCGGTGTACTTAACAACCCATTATATCTGCAGAGGTTGGGTAGATCTTGGGTTAGAAACTGCAGAAGAAGCAAACAAAGCAGTGAAGGTCAGAGTGGTACTTGACCTTCCCGATGGACAGCAATTGGTACTGACCAAATGCACCCATTGGATTGAATCCAAAGACATCTTCATAATTTTTGACTATCTTCTGACCACACTGGCGCGCACAGTAGTTGAAAGACATCTCTGAGAAGGCTTGAAAGCCTATGGAGAAATCAAAAAATTTGAAATGCAATGATTCCAGCTGATGCCAACCCTTACCATGGGGAAGGCAATAGCCATTATTTCACTGAACCAGGATGTAGTAGAGGATACTACAAAAATCCCTCATATAGCATCCTTCACCATTGATGGGAAAAAAATCTCAGCTGTTACATGCAGCAGTGGAAAGTGCACCCACCATATGCAACCACTGCTAGGCCTTTGGGCACAAGATTCACGCTTGCCTTATAAAAGAAGGCCTGAGAGAAATGAAATTTTGTGAGGAGGAAATGAGCGAAGATGACTCAGAGTATGCCAAAATCATGGATACTTCACAAGCCTTCAACTGGGGAGAACATGGGCAATATAAAATAATTGACCCTATTTCCCCAAAAGAATGAAAAATGGCCAAACAAGCTTGCAAGCTGGCTGCGGCCAAGGCAAAGGCCTTGGCAGAATCAACCATATTGCCGAAGAAGATCCAGGAAGACATAGAGGAATTCAAGTCAATGAACCAATCAGATCCCGCGGAAAACCATACACCCAATCTGACCAGACTGAATTTGGTGGAACCTGATTCAGAAATGAATGCAGCAAAAATTGGGGTTCAGTGCACCCCCCAAAATTGCAGAATTTAACCCAATTGGGAAGGAAAATCGACAATGGAATGTGCAAGAAAATAATGTGGCCAATAAAAACTCACAATTACACTGCAATAATATATTGAAACCAAGCAAAGCCAAGAGAGGAGTGAAAACTGCGGCGATGAAAGGGGCAGAATACACCCCAACTCCTACTCATGGTTATGCTCTCCACAGCAGAGGTGCAGTGGAGAGCAATGTGAGTGAGGGAGTAGGGCTGGGGGGCCCTGCTAACCGCTCCTGAGGCGCATCAGGCATCTCAGTAGAGATAGGGATGCTGAACATAGTGGGACTCAAGGCCTTAACATCCCAGGCCAAGAAGTTGAGTCTCCTATGAAACCCACCTGTGGATATCCTGGCAGTGCAGGAACCCACTGTCCACAGGGAGAGGAGGAGGCATGGGAAAAAATGCTCCTCCCAACAATATTGTTTTGGTTGCTCCACTGTGGGGTGATAGTACACGCGAACTAAAACTATAAATTTATTAAAAAATTTGCTCCTGGATGGCCACATACTCGCCATAACCTTCTCATGGCACACTGAAGTGCACACAATAGTCAGTGTGTACGCCCCAAATGATGCACATGACCAAAGATAATTTCTTACAGCCCTAACTCAATTAAATCTACCAGCAAATACTTTCATAATGGGAGACATGAACTGTTGGATTAACCCAGAGATGGACCAATGGCCATACACAATGGAGATACCACAAGGGCAAGTGGAACTCTGAGTACTAAAGGCCACCCTGGGACTATATGATCCACTGCCAAAAAAGCAACCCCTGCTACAAAACATGACACGCCCACATGTACACAATGGTACACTTGTCTCTATGTTGTGGATAGACCTAATACTCGCACCAAAAAATTTTCTTTCACCAAATTCAAAAATTTAAAACTACAAAAATCAAATTCTCTGACCATCAGCTTGTTTCAGTGTCTTACAAACTGGCGGAAGCAAGTACCCAAGCACCCAGATGGTGCAGAATACGCCCAGAAAGTTTAGTCAACTTAGAATTTCAATCCTGGATGGAGGAAATATCCTCAACCTGGGATTTTCTAACACTCTTTTGCTTGGACCCAAAAACCACTTGGGAAAATTTCAAAAAATCAACAACCCAACGAATTAAACATACATCGTCTAGAAGAAACAGGGCAGTTTCAGCCATTATCAAACACACATTGGCTGAAATTGACCATTTAGAAAACAACATACCAAGAATGGGATACAGCCCTGGATGGGGTCACAAATGGGCGGAGGTTTCTGCATGGCTAAACACCCTGATCCGTGAGCACCAACACCAAGCTGAAGTCAATACAAAGGCAAAAACATAAGAGACAAAAAACTTGCTTGAGCTACTTTTTCTGCCAATTCCACACCCAGATAAGTATGATAGCTTGTACACAGGTCCATCGACTGGACAAATTCATAGCAGAAACAACTGAAGAAGTCGTGACCAAAGTGCACAGGTTTTATATGAAATTGTATAAATATGAGCCAGTCAAACCAGAAAAAGTCAAAAAATTCCTTAGAAGCACACATATTGACACCGCAGTCCAAAATAACAATTTATTTTATCTAACTGAGGTAAGCCAACCAGGGGATGGACATTACCAAATATATGTAAAACTAAGGAAATAACCGAAAAATATAAAATTGTGCACCCCAAGGTACTCAAGTTACCCCTGTTGTCAGCGGGACTGCCAGGTATGGGGGGTTGGTGTGCTACTCTGAGGGGGTTTCCCCTGCTATGGAGCAGATGTTAAGGAAGAGGTCTGTGTGGAGGAACCAGAGTGGGAACCATGATTCTATGAGCGCTTTTTGCCTTGGTCTCATATATCCATAGAGCCAGGCTTGGAAGTGCTCCAGTAAGTGGACATGGAATCTGTTAATAACCCCATGAATGGTTGGGACCGTGCCCTTGAACGCATCTAATGCAATTGTGTGGATTGTCCACATTGCAATGGGTATTATTAGGGAGCGGAGGGTCGATGGGATTGGTGACTTGATCTGGAGCGCGAAGATACTCTTTGATATTGAGAATTCCTGTTTGTTTTGGATCTTAAGCAGGCGTGCGACTTCCTGCCATATAGCTTTGGTTGGGGGGCATGTTTCTAGGCGGTGATGTAGGGATCCCTCCCCTCCACATACTGCACATGTTTTGTGGAGGGAGTTGGAGCGGTCCGCCATTCTATAGGTCCTTCTCAGACAGCGCCAGGCGTTTGCTCTTATACTCAGCTGTAGGAGTGGGTGGTGAATTTTCCACACTGCCTTATGTGTGGTTAAATCATAGGTAATGTCCAACATATCTAGGTATTCTATCCTAGCTACGTTTGGGGTTGTTGCGAGTATATCTCTCTGAGGGGTGGTTTTCTGGGTTTCTTAATCTGAATTGGGGGCTGGGTCATCCCTTTCCCTGTATAGTACCCGTGTTCTCTATGGTCCATCCCATACGGCGGATAGTTTGGAAGTTATGTTTAAAATGAAGGGAGGTTCCATGCGGACCCGTTGCAGTAGGGTGTTGGCAAGGTAGGCAAGTAGTCTGGGTGGGCTATGTGGGTTGGTTAATTTGAGCGCCAGTGCAAAGTTAGTCCTTACTGCTCTGGACCAATGTTGTTGCAGGAGGTCTGGAGCAAGGATTTCGTTTATCCAGGTACCTAGGATGTGATTGGCGTGTCTTTCAAAATCTATTAATCCCATGCCTCCGCTTGAGTGTGGGCCAAATAGTGTTTCCATCCGTATAGGAGGGTGAGAGCCAGGCCACAGCCAGCCCTGGATAAGCGCATGGATTGAAGTTATAAAGGTAGGTGAGAAGGCAATCGCGTGGGCCAGGTACCATAGTATTAGGAGGATGAGCGAGTTAGCAACTGTAACTCGCCCTGTTAATCCTGGGGTTCTTCCCTTGAGGGAGGCGACGCGTTTGGATACTCGTTGTAACAGGTTACTTTCCATTGTCTCGTTAGCATATCCCCCTGATTCTAGCCAGATTCCAAGGTGTCAGACAAGAGTGGTGGTGGGAGGTGTTGCGAAGGGTAAAATGATTGGGTTTTTTCTTCATGTGTTGGTATGAGGTTCTGATGTTGTGGCCTAGTTGTTTGTGTATTTGCCTAAGAGGATGATTTCTGTCTTTCTTTTGTTGAGCAGTACATTGCTCACCTTGGAGTATTCCTCTAGAGTGCATTCCAGCTGTCGGGCATCTTCATTGTTTGCTATACCTGCTACGCAGTCATCTGCAAAGGCCAGTATCTTGACTGTTGGTTGTCCTTGTGCGGTTATCCCATGAGACTTGAGTCAGTTACTCGGAGGAGCGGGTCAAAGCTGAAATTGTATAGCAGTGGGCTGAGGGGATCCCCTTGTTTGAGCCCTCTGTGTGGTTTAATCTTGTTTGTTAGGAATCCAGGGCCGCATACAGCCATGATTGCAGATTCTGTTAGGAGCATCGCCCATTTTACAAATCTTGGTGGGAGTTTGAAGGCATGTAGACATTCTTTTAGGTATGGCCAGCTAACTCGGTCATATGCCTTTTTCTGATCCAAGAAGACTAGGGCACCAGTTGCTTTGGATTGGCAAATGTTTGCACCAGGGTGAATGTTGTTCCAGATTGAACGCCCTGTTATAAACCCAAGCTGGTTGAGTGATAGGACGTTAGAGGCAATTGCACCAAATCTGGATGCTAAAATTTTTGTTAGAATTTTTGTGTCAGTATTAGATAGTGCGATTGGACGCCAGTTGGCCAGGTCCAATTTATCACCCTTTTTATATAAGGTTATGACATATGATTCATGGCCGCCAGGTAGGAGGCGTGTTTCCAGTAAGCACTGGTTCATAGACGCCAATAGGAGAGGGGCAATTTGTTGAAAATATTTTTTGTAAAACTCATAGGGTATCCCATCAGGCCCTGGGCATCTCCTACGTGGTGCACCGCGAATTGTCTCCCAAAGATCCACCCATGTAATTAGAGATAGTATGTTGTAATTCGGTGGTGTACTTTGTATCTCAGCAGTTTGTATAAATTCTTTAATTTCTTGGGAATCTGTTGGCGTTTCATGATATAATTCAGTGTAACAACGGTGTACTTCCGCCTTGAACTCCTCTGAGTCAGTTGCCATGGTGCCGTTGGTCTTGCAGACCTGTGTGCATGCGGGCTGGTTTCTGTGGGAGTGGAATTGGCAGAAAAAGTATTTCAAACAGGTTTCACCTTCCTTTATGAACTTACCTTTGTTTGATACTTTGATTCTGTGTTGGTGTTCAAAGATGAGATTGTTAAATTGGGCAGATATTTCTGCCCATCTGCATCCCCAGTTGGGGCTATAGCCAGATCTCATAGTATTTATCTCCAGGTGGTCTAGTTCCGCCAAGGTACGCTTGATTGTGGCCGTGTCCGCGGTGTACTTATTTGATGCAATATGTCAGGTTTTGTTGATTAATCCTTTTTGAAATTTTCCTATGTTCTGATGGGATCTGAAGTGAATGGGGCTGTGAATTCTGGGTTTGTAGTCTCGTTTTCAACCCAGTCAGATATCTTGGGCAATTTTATATTTTCTGGGTGAAGCTTTCTCCAAGGCGACACCTGTGTGTGGGATTGGGTTGGCGCTAACTGCAGCGTAACCAATAAGTGGTCACAAAAATTGATCTTTTTTGTTGTAAATTTGGAGATTCTTGAGTGGTGGGATTGTGGGATGAGGATGTGGTCAATGCGACTCATTGATATGAGCGCTCCCTCATGTATGTTGGGCCACGTCATGTGGGGAAGGAGTGGTGAACTGGGGGGTAGAGCATCCTGCAGGCCAAGAGATGCCTTCATTGTGTGGAATTCAATGTGTTCAGGTGGGTTTCCCCTGGGATTAGGCCATCGATCCATATTGGGGTTATCCCCGCAGTTGAAATCGCCTAACAAAATGGTATCTGGTGGGAGAGTGAGATTAGGAATGTTTTCAAAAAATTGTTTTCTCTCAGTTGTGGTGCACGGTGCATAGATACATGCTATCGCAATTATTTCCTCTTGACATGTGATTGTTACTACCAGGACTTGACCATGTAAGTGTGATGACGAATTTGTAATTTTAATTTTTTGTTGTTTCAGATGATCACCCCACAGTGAGGCGTCCATACTGATTGTGATGGTGCGACCCTGGTTGACCAGGATCCTTCTTCCCCTTGTAGACAGTGGGTTTCTTGGATGTCCAAGATGTCTACAAGAGGATTTCGCAGGAATTCCAGCTTTTTGGCTTGGGACGTATGAGCCCTGGCTCCCGCGATGTTTAGCATCCCTATTGACACTGAGGTGCCCGCGGCGCCTCAGGAGCAGTTGGGAGGGCCCTCTGGCCTTATCCCACCATGGCTCATTCTGGCCATGCTCCGCGTCTGTACTCCAACTCTTTCACTGCCATTGTTGGTTCCCTTGATCTGACCCAATGATTCACAGGAATTGCAGTTTTTTGCATTTGTGTCAACCTTTCCCGCACAGGTCTCATGTTGATTTAATGCAGATTGTTGATTGGATTCTGTATTTTTGAGGTTCGATTCTGGTGAATTGTGCACCACATTTTCACCCAAATTGCAGTTGCATTGCTCCTCAGTATGTGCATAACTGATGTCACTTTGTGACTTGGTCAGGTTACTGTGAAAATTTTTGACCTGGGCATATTGTTCTGATTGGTTGGCTTGGTGAATATTCAAAAATATCCTCCCGAATTTGTCCAGGGTTAATGGTGGACTCCGCGTGTGCCACCGCTTCAGCCACTGCTCGCTTGCAGTCTTTTGTGCCACTTTACGTTCTTTGCTTGTAACTGGGTCCACGATGGAGTATAGTCCATCTTCTCCCCAGCGGATTGGGTGGTGACTGTCAGTTATTTTGGTGAAGTTTTCATTATCTTTGTCCATTGCTTCCTCACAATAATCATTTTCCATTAAGCCCTCTTTCACAGAGCATGCGTGTTCCTTGTGGCCCAGTGAGCCACAGTGGTTGAAAATGGGCGGTGCACATTCCGGTGTAACTCAGAATGTGGCTGACTGGCCCCCATCTGCAAAGTGAAATTCTACTGTGCAGGGAAATCTGGATAAGTCCTCTTCCACTTCTGGGAAGGGGTTGATTACGGCGATAGCTTTGCCCATGCACAGGTTGGGCATCAGGCGAAATCGCTGTAATTTGAGTTGCTGAATTTCTCCATAGGCCATGAGACCTTGCGGAGCTCCTCCTCGATTACCTTATGAGGAAGGTTGGTGGGGAGCGAGTCAAAGGAGATGAACAAAGTTTTCACTTTGTTCCATCTGGTGCACGCGGTGTGCACAATTTTTTTTCCCTTGGGGAGGGCAATTTCCACACAGACTTTTGCTGCGGCATTGGCTTCATCAGCTATTTCAAAACCAATATTGATCCAGCCGCAACCCATGTTGTTGGTGGCTACGTACACCGCGTGAGGGAAAAGTGAGGGCTGTGCCTCACATGTCTTCTCCCACAGGGTTGGTGACTCATCCCCAAGGAATAGTCTAATCCCATGCTCCACCTTTGACAAGGGTTGGTTGAACTGAATGTACATATATTGCGCATGCTTTACAGTGAATATCATAAACCCAGAAGGTGTCTTGGTTTGCAATTTCTTTGCGGATTGGGTTCCTGGTCCCCCTCCAGGGCGTTTGTTGCACTTAGTTGCACCATTAAGCGCACTTCTCACCGTGACGCTCACCCATGTTGTATTTTTTATTGATAAAGTCGCCCATCTCTCCTGTGTGTGATTATCCAAATTTGCTGTTCAAATCAAATTGTAGTAACTAAAGTGATTGTTATGAGAAAGAAAAGCCTCCCAAAATAACAATTTAATTAACCTAATATCGTGTGGGGAATTATGGGAAGTAGTATGCGGTGCACTAAAGGGAAATGCCCTGGACCTGATGGGATTCCCTATGGATTTATATAAAATATTTTATTAAAATCTCTAACATTCTTCTAGCTTCAATGAACAAGTGCATTATGGAAACATGCCTCCTACCTGGAGGCAAAGAAGCCTACACGGTCACTTTATTCAATAAAGGAGACAGATTAGACCTATCCAATTGGCGCCCAATTTCCCTAACCAACACAGATACAAAAATTATGGCTAAACGACTAGGAGAAATTGCAACTGATGCGATAAGCCCCATCACAATATGGATTTGTTCCAAGAAGATCCATATGGGATAACATCCACACAGTTACAAATGTCTGCCAGTTCAAAACCTCTAAACTGGTCTTTTTAGACCAACAAAAGGCATATGAAAGGTTAAACCGGACCTATCTTAGGGCCTGACTTCTAAAATTCAAGCTACCAAATAGATTTATAAACTGGGTAATGTTGTTTACAGAGCCTACAACCATGGCTGTGCGGGGAGCAGGCTTCGTATATAACCCAGTTATCCCACAGGGAAGACTAAAGCAAAGAGGCCCCTAAGCCCTCTACTCTACAACTTTAGTTTAGACCCCCTAATCTGAAATACAAACACACTGCTCAAGGGAATCAACGTCAAGGGCCAACCACCAGTCAAAATGATGGCCTTCGCAGATGATTGTGTGGTGGGCATATCCAAAAATCAGGACGCTTGCAGAATTGAGAAGATAATACAAGACTATTTGGACATAAGTAACGCATCACTTAACACTGAGAAAACGGAAATTATACTCCTGGGGAAATATCAGACCCAGTGGATGACATCTACCCAGGGCCAAAAAGCTAATACAACATCAAGACTCCTGACCAGACATAGGAGGCGAAAATTAGCAACGACCTCACTGAAACTTCCATTCATCACCAAGCCAACAACTGGCCCTGTTCTTCACTTGGGAGTATGGTTGGAAGCAGGAGGTTACGCCAACTCCATGATGGAAAATCAATTATTAGACAAAATAACAAAACGCATTGGCTCCTTACATGAACACCAAACAGGTATAAAAGGAAGGGTTACGGTAGCCAACTCTATGATTCTATCAATCATATGGTTCACGGCCCATGCAATCGCTTTCTCAACATCCTTTTTCAACAAAATCCACGCCCTACTACAAGGATGGCTATGGTCCAACCACAACCCCCCTGTACACCTCAAAACCCTATTTTGCTCTAGAAGGAATGGAGGTATGGGGCTTACTAATTACGTAGAGCAAGCAACCCATATACTGGGATCCTGGATAGCTCAGGTGACTAGCCCAGATCTTCCAGATACACGCTGGGCCAGAACAGCAAGATATAACTTCACACGTGCACTCCAATTATGAAACCCAGATCACCTGAACACATTAATCAAATATCTGGCATCCCATCCCACAGCTGCAGGACCACATGGCACTCCTGCACACTTCAAATGAATACTCCTAGCCATGAGAAGAGCGACATGGCGGATCCACATAAATGGCCAAACCAGTCACTGAGGATGCCCAAGGCTAACTCACAGACAGGAGATTAATTATTAAATAATCACAGACAATATAATAAGCAAAAGCCCAAGTACCATAGCCAGGATAGATTACCTGGACCATATGGATATACCCTACAAGCTGGAGACCCAAAGAAGAGTATGGAGATACACACATCACCCTCTACTCCAACCCAGGATAAGAGCACATTATGGAGGTGCATGAGGAGAGTATACCAAACAGCTGAACGGTGAAATGCCACTCACACTTCATGTACAATATGTAGTCAGTATGGAAGCCTAGCCCACCGTTTAGAACAATGCCCAACATCAGGGGCTTTATGGAAAGAGGCCATGCGCCTATTCTGCCAAGAAAACGAACATCCACTCAGCCTAGCAAGGAACATGTTCTCTATAAACATGGACTCTCCTATCCACCCATCTCTCAGGGCGTTAATAGTAGCAATAGAACTATGGATGATACATACAATGGTACTGAAATCGTTCAAAGGAGCAGCAACAAAAATCCAAGAAGCCAAACATCGCTTCCACAGCCATATATTGGAGCATTTCCAAGCATGGCTGTTTGGACATATGACCCCCCATAACAGAAGGACAATCAACACATGGTTCCCCATATGGTTCATAAAGGTTGATCCTTCCTTCACACATGCTGCATCCAAGAATAAGTCAGCATAACTCCCCTTACTTACCGTCTTAATCTTGGTGATCCTGGAGACAACAAGAGGGCCTTGAACCCTCTGGGGTGCCTTTAATTATCGAATTTCATTAGTTTCCTCACTATATCGGAAGTGCTTGTCTCCTGGTCGACCTTCCCCAAATAAACATAAAATTCTTAAACCCACAAATCCTCAGTTTTTCTTGTATGTAAGGAGAGTGGCTAAAATTTTCTTGTTCTCTGCGTGGTAGAGCACGGTGCATAGGACCAACGCCATTAAACTAGTAATAGGAATAAAGTTACTAAATCCCAGCAGAGGGTGCTTAAGCTGTAATAACTTAGGTCAAGGGTGGTCATAAATGGAGGGAAGAACCAAAACTGAACTAACAACAAGGCGGGAGTGAAAACCAAAGTGGGGTTCATACCCAAGTGGTGCTCTGAGTGGGAATGTATAGGAGGCACATGTTGGAAGAAACCTGGGTGGCCCAACGGTGCACAAGCGAGGAGATTTACAGTTGTTGAAATTAAATAGTCAACGCTGCACGTGACCTCCTCAAAGAGGTCCATGCATAGGCTTGTCCAATATAACATATATATAAAAATATACTAATGAAGGGTTCTTTATTATGGGGAAAGTTGACCAACAAGAGATATTGGCCTTGAGAAAATCAATTTTAGGAAATTTGGTGGAATAATCAATTGATGTAAGTGGTGCTAAGCCAAGGTGCACCAATAAGCGCACACTTACATCATTTTTTAAACTATACTTGGTAATTGACTGAACTCAGGTTATCAATGGTAGGCAAGGTCAACCTGAGCTGAAAATTTCTAAACAAAATGGGTTTTGAGACCCTGTTCACCAAGAAATCGAAGGAAACATCATTTTAATCACAAGCCTGGTTCAAATTAATGCTCCTGAAGTTATACAGGGCCAAACTTCTCTTACATCCCTAAGTCCAACCTGGGCATACCCCTCCTTAACCCAGCGTTGATCCAATTATGTTTGAGGTCAGGGAGGCCTGCCAACTTCACCTTCTTGGCCTTCTGAAATGCAGCTTTATCCTTGGTGTTTGTCTCCATTATGATGTCATTCTCAAGCCATGACATTACCCCTCTCAACCTTTTGGGGCTCCACCTCCCTCCAGGAGCTTGCGCAGGGAAAAGTTCTTGTGGTCTGGGGCCAACTTCATAGTGGCAACGGTTTGCTTTGACAGAGGTCTAACGCCCTGGGGAAAATGCTTGTGGAAAATGTCAATCAGGTATTGGGCATTTGTGCAGTTATGCGCTGGTATCCAACTGTTATCCGCTGCATCAAATTTTTTTCATGATACTAGGTACTCAAACCTTCTTTTTACTCAGCGGGAGGCTACTTCTCCTCCATTTCCCACTCTGGCGCCCATCCATGAGTTATGCCTCAGGGGTCTTTGGTGGGGGCCCTCAAACAATGAAAATTTGCTTTTGTGGAAAACTGAAAAATCCTAAATGCAGAGGGAAGATCTAACTGGTATGAGGCATGGCCCACATTTTTAACAATGCGGTAAGGGCCAATCCTCTTTGGTCCCAGATTTTTGCATGGCTTCTTGATAGGGATGTTTTGAGCATCAAGCATAACTAGATAACCTTCTTTGTACGCTGGACCCACTTATCTTTTTCCATCAGCGTTCTCCTTATAAACTTGCATTGCCACCTACAAACTTGTGAAAACACCCTGGTGTACTTTCTTGATAGTCTTGACAAATTCCACCACCGCTTCAACTTTTTATCCACAATTGGGCTCCATTTTGAAGACAGGGGTAAACCCATGTTTGGAGAAAAATGGGGAACAACCAATAGATGCATGTAATGTGTTGTTATAGTTAGACTGATCCATAGGAAGGTAAAAACCCAATATGAATGATCTGCGGCAGTGTAACACCGCAGAAACTATTCCAAGAACTAGTTCACTCGTTCAGTCTGCCCATCTTATTGAAGGTGATAGGCAGTTAAATGCAGGAGTGAATCTGAAGAGTCTTAAATAACTCTTTATAAAAGACAGAGGTAAACTGGGGCCCACAATTGCTAATTATTTCTTGGGGACCCCGTGAAGTGCAAACACATGAGTGACGAAGAGCTTAGCCATCTCAGCCGTGGTTACTGTAATTCTTCAAAGAATATAGTGGATGTTGAAAATTTGGGCTTCGCCAGATAGCTGGTTCGTTGTTTGGTGGAAACTGCAGCTTTGAGCATCTATTGTGTGAGGGCAATAGACAGGATGGTGCTTTAACTTTATGATATAGCTTTTTGGTAATACTTCAATTGTATACCCGGTCATTTCACTTGGATGATGGCACGCTGCCCTGATCCTACTGATCCCAAGTAAAAATTGACTTTAATATAAAATAAAGTGATAACACAAAAGGTTTATAAGATAAATTATAAACTTATTCAAATGTTGAAGGATGTCTTTATTAGTGTAAATGCAAGGGTTTTATAGGGTTCAATGTTAACCACATCTTACCCATGACGCCTTACTTTCAGTGGCCCTTGGCCACGTAAAACGTTTGTAAGGACGTCTACAAATACTTTGACTCAGGGCATCATACTCAGCCTCAGAGTCGGAGTAAATACCATCATCATGCTTGAGATGGCATTTCATATGTGTCTTCAAAATAGCTGACCCAATTCACTTTCACGTGCAATTGGCAGCACATACCAAGGCGATTCATATCGCTAATTAGTAATTAATTCGATCAAAAACTCGACCAACACTAAAAACTAGTTTTGACATAGACCAACAAAGCCCACATGCCCAAGTCATTAAATCAAAACTTAAATTTAAGTTTGACCTAACCAACAAAGCCCTCGAGCCCATGTCATCCTAATCAAATATAATTAAGTGAAATCGCTAGGCTGTAAGTCCCAAGTTCAGATACTTAGGATACACCTGAACCATAATCATTGATATTGAATATCTGACAATTAGGTCCAGTCAATTCCTCAACAGTGGGAAAACTTTGTAAAACGGTACATCACTATCTTGATGGCATCATAACCATTAGAAACAGGTAATTTCACAAAGAAATCCACCAATAGGGAAGTCAAAGGCCCTTCAGCCTTTTGAACTGGTACCTACAACCTCACTAGAGGTTGTCAATTTGGTTTCATTTTATTTCAGATAAGGCATTCTTTACAATACTTGCCCACCTGAGCGGGTAAATACTTTTAATTGTATGTGCATTAAATTAGCTCCAGAGTCTTCGTCTTCCCAGGATGACAAACGGTGAGTCCATCATGATGGTCCTGGATGATCTTCAGGCGCAGTGGTCCAGCAGGAACCCATAGGCACCTTTGAAACCACACTATCTCATCCTTTACATAATAACCTCTGGTTAGATATTCCTGATTCAGCGCTCTCTTAGCAAGGACCATAGTATATTTGGCTTACAACGGCTGAGAAAGGACTACCTTTCTAAACATACTGTATTCTTCCGCATTTTTCAGAGGAGCAAGTGCTGGCTGGTTGCCTGAGGGAGAAGGAGGTTAAGACACAATCTTACCTGGTGGAATCATAACCTGTGTGTTGTGCACTTCTACCTCCTTATGATCAGGTGCTAAAATAGGGTTGCGGCTTAAAGCATCCGCCAAACCATTCTCCTTGCACTTAGTAAACTCATAAGTAAATGCAAATTGGATAAGGTTCTCATGCTAACAGGTCTGCCATGGAGTTAGGACATGAGGGGCGCGGTAGTACAACAAGGCATGGTGACCTGTACGTATGCAGAAGGGTTGAGATGATCCATGCAGGTGATGATGCCACTAAGTCAACGCCTCCACTACTGCTAATAACTCTTTGTCATAAATGGCATAGTTTAACTCAGGCAAGGACATCTTCCTAGAAAATATCCCATCAGACGCTCTATTCCATTTTCGCCCAATTGTAATAAGGCAGCCACTATAGTGAAGTTGGAGGCATCAGTAGACACAATGAGCTCCTTTTCAGAATCTACATGACGAAGGATGGACATGGACAACAGGGTGCACTTTACCACTTGGAAAGCATCCTGCAAAGTTGGGGATCACTAAAGCACTTTTGCCTCACTCGCCTTATATATGGGCCGCCACTTCAGAAATATTTAGTGTGAATTTCTTAAGAAACGTACACGTCCCAAAAACTCCTCTATTCCTTAATTAAAGTTGGGGTGGACCACTCATAAAAGCATTCTTCATGTCTGGAGTTATCATGTGTCCTTGGTCAAACATGAAGTTGCCCAGAAAGATGACCTGGGACTTGAAGAATTCACACTTGCTGATCTTAAGCGTAAGGATAGCTGCCTTTAACTTCTCCACAACTGGATGAAGGTGTAATGCATGGGACTCGTTATCAGGGAAAAACACCAAAATATAATCAATGTAGGCAACCACTCAGAGCCCCAGCAGGTCCTCAAAGCCACATCAATAAGGCGTATAAAGATAGCAGGGTCATTCCTAAGCCCAAAGGGTATGATCCAAAATTTGAAAATCCTATTTTCTGGTATAGATGCGGTTAGCCAATCCTGGCCATTATTAAACCATATCTGATTGAACGCATTTAGGAAATCTAGTTTGGAGAATATCTTCGCCTTGCCCACATAGCGCGCAATTTGTGAATCCAAAGTGATGGGATGTAAATCTGGTACAGTAACATTGTTTAGATTACCACAATCTATGAAAGGGCATAAAGTATCGTTGGCTCTCTCCACAAAGAGAAGTGGGGAGCATACTAGGGAGGTACGCTGAAAAATCGCACATTTGGATAACTGCTCCTTAACACACACATCTGATGCTGATTCCTCCAATACAGTCAAAGGGTAAATAGGGGAAGAGATACGCACCAATTCAACAGTGAGCTTGAACTCACAATCACACTCTGAATGAGCAGGTAATTCATTGGCTGAAGCCGCATCAAATAAAGATTTTGGACCCTTCAAACAGGAAGGTAAAAATACATCCAGTAAGGGATTCAACAAGAGTTCAAGACTGAGAGTGTGGATATTGGGCCAATGGTGTTGGATTTAGGATAGGATAATCTTTCTTGGGTGCGTGAAAGCCTAAATTGCAACAAAGAGGGGATTTAAAACCACTTAATTTAATAAAATAAATAGACACTAAAAACTAAAAAGTATTTTTATAGCTTTATTAAGTGCATAGGGTGGTGAAAAAACAAACACTCTCAATATCTAACTGGTCAGTAATAAAATGTATTGAGGGTCAAAGGAAATTCAATGACAAGTTTAAAACGGCATGTTAAAGTTCAAAGAAAAAATATGTGAATTCAGCCTATCAAAGCTCAGAAAACTCTCTTCACTTTGGCTGAATGACAGATGGGGAGTTAATTTTTGATAAGATGCACCCATGTGGTAACAAATAATAAATTTAGCCAACTCTCGTTAGCTATAGGTCTTTCATCTTGGGGGCCCTCCGCCACGCCTATAAGGGGGGGTAGTCCTCACTTAAGTGTTTGAAGGGAATTGGATGTGGCAGGGGGAAAACTGCTGAAGGACTCCCCAGGTTCCCTCACATATTTGGGGTAGTTTGACTACCCAACTGCATGCTAATTTTACGTTTAGTATTCATTTTAGATTTACCCTGATTTGCGAGGTTCCACCAAAAATTGGCCATAGTCTTTTGGCTGATAAAATCGTTTGTATCATTTAAATCACCCTTGTTATCATTGGAAACTTGTAGATGTCTGACATTTTCCCACGTCAGCCCATTTTTCCCTAAAACATTCTTTTCTTGGAGCCGTTAGGGCAAATGTCTGACATCACCCCCATCAAGAATGTTGGGGGAGAATAGGGCCGTAGGAAGTGACCATGTACCAGATTTATGGTGATACTGATAGCCAACGATTTTATAGAATACTTATCACCTCTCTTGTAGGTGATAGTGAAGGGACCCTCCCAAATAGATCCAAGCTTGCTACTTCTGAGTGTGATGCAGTTGTGGTAATATAGGGTCAAGTCAGACACTTTGAAGGAAGGTAGGGGAGACTGAAACTCATTTGCGCTTTCCCTTTTTTGCAACTGTTTTAGCAAAGTTTATCATAACCTCAGATTGAAACTGAATGATACGTTGAGCCAATCTTCTCATGGCTTTTTCAAGTTCCTCGACATTAGAGGAGAAAACCTCTTTAGCTATAAGGGCGGGTATCCCTGGTTCTCGCCCACACAGAACATGGAATGGGGACATTTTTAGGATCTGGTGATAACTAATCTGGTATGCCATAAGAGCACTGGGTAGAAATTGATCCCAGTGAAGTGGATCAGAGGAGGCCATTTTATGCTGGATGAAAACCAAGGTTCCATTTGCTCTCTCTACAGCTCCATTGGTAGAGGGATTATGTGGGGCTGAGAAGAGTTGTTGGGTCTCCATAGACGTAGCCAGGATCTTGACTGCTCTAGAGGTGAGGTTCTTACCATTATCACAGAGTAGTACTTGAGGACAACCATGGCAAGCAAAAATATTATGATGTAAAAATGTTGCGGTGACCTTGGCCATTTGTGCATGGAGGGCCACGGCTTCAACCACTTAGTAAAGTAGTCAATACCTACTAGGATAAATTTTTTCTCACTGGTAGTTTGTGGGAGGGGGCTTACTACATCTAGATTGATGATGTGGAATGGTTGTTGAGGGGTAGTGGGTTGACATTGGCATTTAGTCTTTAAACTGATTTGCTTCTTAAAAGTAAGGCAGGCGTCCAAGACTTCAACAATAGCTTCCATGATTCCTTCCCAATAATACCGCTCTTTAATCCGCACATAGGTTTTCTTCACTCCCCCATGACCTAGGGTATATTGAGACTCCATAATAGCAGGTAAACGTTCCAAAGGCCGTAGATAAGGCAACCACTTTGCCCCCACTTGTTTATACAACTTCCCGTTCTCCACTTTAGTGTTGTTGGAGTTCCAGTCTAACATCTTCTGGACAGGCTTATCCTCATCCTCCCAGTCATCGAAGGTCATTAAGATATCATGTAACCTCTCCGCCCCACTATTATCCAAATGCATATTGGGCAGACGAGTTAATCCATCAACATTCATGTGACGGGTTCCAGCACGTTGTTCAATCTTCATGTCATAATGCTAGAGATTTAAAGTCCATCGTGCTAACTGCCCAGTAGGATCCTTCATCTTCTGTAACAATTTCAGGAACGCGTGGTTGGTGAACACATTAAAAGTAGTGCCATACAAGAAAGTACGGTAAAGTTTTACAGCTAACAATACAGCAAGGCACTCCTTCTCTGTGACGCTGTAGTTGTGTTCCGCCTTTGATAGCATCTTAATGAAGTAGGATACAGGATGATCTACATCATTTTCATCCAGTTGGGCTAAGATGGCCCAAAAGGCGTAGTCCAAGGCATTGGTAAACAAGATAAAAGGTTTATTATAATCTGGGTGCTGTAGGATAAGACGTTGTTGTAACAGTTGCTTCAACGTTTCAAAAAACGCTTCTTGTTATGTACCCCAATAAAAAGGAGTGCCTTAAGCCAATAGTTGAACGAGAGGCTCACTTAGCTGAGGGAGCTTGGGTATGAACTGATGCAATACCCCATTATACCCAAAAATACAGGAATGTCTCAAAGGTTTGTAGGGTCAGGCATTTTAGAGATAGCAAAATTCTTATCTTGTAAAAAGCTGTATCCCTTCTTGGGAGATAGCATGTGTGGGATTTTTGCCCAATTTTTAGCCTGCTAGATTATTAGGAATCGCTAGAGGATAAATCCCTAAGGCGAAGTGAATTGGAAATCGGTTGGCCCATGTTTTGGAGTAACTACATTTGGGGGATTTTGGGATATTTGCCTAGTCTTATCTATCAGGGATCAATTTGGATGAATACTTAAGATCTCATTGGGTGGAGTTGCCAACGAAATAGGGGAATCTAATAGTGATTAACTATCAGGTGTACCAATTGGGATCAGTCAGGTTTCATCACTGACTGATTGGGAATGAATAGCAAGTTGCAAGGTGAGTGATGCCACCTGCAACTAGAAAATAAATTGTTGGTGCGTGACCTGCCTTAATGGGTAATAAGTCCCATCACCTAAGCAGATCGCTAGCCAAATATGGTTGGTTTGCTTGGATCGAGAGGAAAACTTTAGGGACATGTTTTCTGACTCTTTCCGTTTAGGTCTCAAGGATTTCTAATGACAGATCCTAGTCAGAATGGGGAAGACCATTGCTGACGAGACAAGAATGGGTGATTCAATGGCAATGGCTGCCGTTTCATCAAAGAGGTGTCAGCTGAGGGTTAGACGAATAAATACCCACCATAAATTTCCTAGTAATCACTTAAAATAAAAAACAGTATTTACAAGAACATCATCTAGTAAAGAAGTTCTATTGTTTTCATCCAGTATATAGTTTAAGTAGTGAACCAATATCAGTTTTCAATTGTGCTATTCTTTCAAGGATATTATTGCTTTGCCAATAATTGAGAGACTCTTAGAGAAAAGAGTAAAGATCTGATTGGGGATCTAGAGAAGAAGGAGACACAATTGGGGATTGCTGCTGACTGTGTGTTGGACCAAAGAGACTGTCACCAGGGAATCTCAGAGAATATTGGGTTGGACGGAACGATGGAATGAATCCCTATATCATGACATCTTAATTATTAATTGGAAATACTGGCTAAGCGTTGGGCTGAGATATAAGAATTCATACTCAACTACGGATAATAGTCATCATACTATTATCTACTGATAATCTAATATACTATACAACGTTGATGAAGTGCACAAAAAAACTGAACCTGTGCAGTAAAAAGATTACTAGGGTTATCTACCAATAATAAACCAACAAGTAGATTTTTACATCATGTCCAAGGAAATCTAGCTTCTTTATGAAGAAGGAGAATTTTGACGGTTTCAACTTGATATTAGAAGCCCGCAGGCGTTGAAAGACTTCTTTTAAATGTGTGAGATGATCAGTGAATGTTTCAGAAAAGATGGTGATGTCATCAAGATAGACAATCACACAGCTTAGCTTGAGGTCCCACAGAATGTGATCCATCACACGTTGGAAGGATGCTGGCGCATTTCACAGCCCTTGTGGTAAGCGGGTAGGCTGAAATAAGCCTTTACTGCAAATAAGAGCGCATTTCACCTGATCTTGGGGAGAGAGGTCCAAGCGCAATATCTTCTGGCAAGTCCATGGCTGAAAAGTATTTTAAGCCGGAGAGTTGTGCAAGGGCATCATCTATGTGGGGGATATGATAGCTGTCTTTTTTAGTGATGTTTACTTAGTTTACAGTAGTCCATCACTACCTGATGACCTCCATTCTTCTTTTTGATTAACAAGAGAGGAGACTCCCAAGGGCTTTGGGATGTTAACAATAACCCAGCGTCTAATAGCTGCTTGAGTTCAACCCTCATTTGTTGCTCTTCAACATTGGACTTACGGTAAGGTTTAGATCGAATATGGTGGGCATCACCAAAGTCAATGTATGTGCTCCACCCCTTCATATGCCCATAATCCGTGTCAGTATGGAAGAAAATATCACTATATGTATCTAGTGGAGAATGAACTTGTTTAAGCTCATCTGGGGTTAGGCCATCTGAGATGTGGACGTTAGGCAGAGTACACACCATCTGGTCAGTGGGTAAACCCATATCTAACATTGACCCAATAAAAGGGACACTTTTAATCTCAATAATGGAAATTAGCAGACCTTTCCCTATCTCTTGATGTTCTTTGACAATGATGGATTTATTAGTAAGGTTTCCCAATAGGATTTTAATGAGGTTTTGATAGGCGGGGTCTAGTATACCAGGCAATACCTGGGGGTCTATAGAGCTTACTCATCAATGCTTGTTATGTGCAGCAGACAGGCTCTGGGAATCTTTAAAGTAATATTGGTAGCAACCACCCGTTGTTCACCAGCCTTAATTACTGTTTCCTCTGAAGCATAAAAGGGAATGCCCTCTGAAGCGTCCAAAGATTTGGGCAACTTTTTTGTGTTGTGTCAAGAGGTCATGTAGAATAAAGGTAAAGCAGAGTACGGATATTCAACTAAGCAGGAGTATTCTTTCTTATGGGATTCTTCATTAGTGAAGAGTAGAGGAACTTCATAACTGAGTAAAAAGGAGGTAACACTGTCTCATGTTAGTTATACCGTCATACTCAATCATATACTGTGTGCCAACAAGCATATTGTAAGCGTTATTATCCATGGCCACAGCGGGAGCTGACAATATGTGCTTTCCAATCCGAATAGGCAAGGAGGAGTAGGCTCCAATAGCATGAGTGTTGTTAAGACCCGCTGTTCCAAACTCCTGCATACATTCAAGATCAGAAGCCAGCTTAATCTTCTTGATCAGCTTGGAAGAGCGAACGCTCACAGGAAATCCAGTGTTCAAGATATCCCTAACCCAGAATTTTTGAATAACGATCTCTACTTTAGTTATGGTCCCACTAAAGTTAGGGTGAAAGCTTATACTTCCTTAAGAAGAAGAGCATAGGCAAGCTTTTTAGCTGTCTTGGGATAGTTATCTTTAATGGACTGTAGGGTGTGAACATGATGAATTGGTCAGATCGCCGAAGCAATAACCTGGTCAGCATCGCTAGAGGTATCAATAACCTCAGGACACCCCAGCACTTGATTAAGGTAGGTTTCTTGAGGGATCAGGGCTTTATCTATTCCTTCAGGGTTTGGCCGATCTGGTATACTTACTTCAACAGGAGTTCTAGAACATAAAAAACAATGTCCTCATAACCCCCTTCAGACTTTTATCTAAAGGGTTGTCCACATAGATTTAGTGAATGCTAGAAGAGCAGTCGGAGGAGGGGGCCTTAACTTTAGTAGCTGGGAGCCCATCAACAATAATGATTCTTGGAAGAGCAGGCAGCTTAGCTTGAGAAGCCCTCTCGTTAAGCCCATGTTTGTTGGGAGCAACTGTCACCAAAGGGAGAGGTTTGGGTTTTTTCATAGCTACAGGTTTTGGATTAGAGGTAGCTGGAGGAGATAGCATCATAGAGGTGGATGCGTTAACCCCACCAGCTTTGGGTTGATCAATGACTGTGAGCCTTGGAGAAACAGATGGTTTAGCTTTAGCAACCTGTTCTTAAACCCATTGTTGGTGGGGATGAATGTCACCTGAGAAAGGGGTTTAGGCTTAATAGCAGGCTTTTGACCATTTGACGAGGTTTGTTAGATGGCACAAGCTGATTGGGATGACAAGGTGAGGGCTGGGGGCGTTTCCCCATGGACTAGGATGCACCTTGATTTATTAGTTTGAGAACCTCAGGTTGGATGGGAAAAGGAAGATCAGGTGTTAGCTGCACCGCCAGTGCTGGGATCAGAGTAGTAATCCGCATAGGGGTCAACATAGCCTCTTCCGTTGGGGCTGCAGTTGAACACTCCTCAGTAGTCCAAACCTGAGGGGTTCATCACAGCTTCATTGGTTATTACACAGGTATACAAATCAGCAACATCTAACAAGGCCTCAATTATGTCACGGACACCTTTAAAATTTTTCTTTAGGGGAATGATATGCTGAGCTAAAGCATGTTGGGAAGCTCCCCCAGATAACATATCTGCGATGTCATCATCCAGGTTTAGCATTTTAGATGCTGACAACCTCTGAGTAGTAAGATAGAATCGCTCAGCAAAGGCAGTGATCCGTTCATCTTCATACATACTAAAGCGCATAAAAGACTATTTTTTTAGTTAAACTCTAATTAGATCCAATTACTCTATAAGAGCTTCCTTAACTTCGGCCCAGGGGTGTAAAGTATCCATATAAGGGACCATCAGCTCTTGGGCCAAGCGACTTAAACTAGGAAGGATGTTTTTGACCATTTGGTGATCAGTCGCCCCTTCCATGGCTGCTTAATAAATGTATAAGAACGAAACAATACTACCCTCACTAGGGGTGAACTTATCCTTTAAGGTACATATGTATGGGTTCTTTATGAGATTTTAAGTCTCGATAAAGCGCTTGCTAGTTGTTGTTCAAGGGCAACTAGCTGGGGTTTGGAAGCAAAGGAAGAGTTGCAAGGGTTATTCACCCCAACACCCTTTATTTTAATAATTTATTGTGGTGTACTACCCTGTAGTGAGCATTACTTATTGGATTTAGGATAGGCTAAGCTCGCTTGGGTGCGTGAAAGCCTAAATTGCAACAAAGAGGGGATTTAAAACCACTTGATTTAATAAAACGAAAAACACTAAAAACTAAAAAGTAGTAGGTTTTTATAGTTTTATTAAGTGTTATGGGGTAATAAAAAACAAACTTTTTTCAATATCTAACCAGTCAGTATTTATACTGTATTAAAGGGTTGAAGGGAATTTAATAATAAGTTCAAAACGGCTTGTTAAAGTCCAAATAAAGAAATATGTGAATGAAGCATATTAAAGCTTGGAAAACTTGCTTCACTAAAGCTGAACAACAGATGGAGAGTTAATTTTTGGAAGATGTACTTGTGGGATAACAATTTAATAAATTTCAGCCAATCCCTGTTAGCTAAAATTATTTCACTTTGGGTTCCTCCGCCACTCATATAAAAGGGGGTGGTCTCCGCTTAGGTGTTTGAAGGGGATTGGATGTGGCAGGGCGAGAAAATTTAAATAGACTCCCCAGGCTCCCTTGCATGGTTGGGGCAATCTGACTGCCCAACTTCATGCTAATTGTCTGTTTAGTATTCATATTAATGTTACCCCAATTTGTGGGGTTCACAAGAATTGGCCAGGGGCTTTTGGACTATAAAATTGTTCATATCATTTAAATCACTCTTATTATCGTCATTGGAAACTTGTAGATGTCTTACATTACCATGCATCAGCCCATAACAACCCAAAAACATTCTTTTCTTGGAGCCATGAGGGCAAATGTCTGGCAAATGGGGCAAATCGCCCTAGAAGTTAGCCTCAAACATTGGAACAATTAATGTATGATAATTCTTTAATGTTAAGGGTAGGGTATTCTCTCTTAAGTTGGTCCTGACGTCAAACTTTCGCCACCACCACTCCCAAAATAATGGGGTATAAAAGGTTTTTGATAACTTAAAAAGGGTCCATCGAAAGATACTTGCCCACTTGATAATCCACTAACCCTAGTACCTTCAGGTTGGGAATACCTTGAGAAGCCCCTCCCCTAACCATACCACCTGGAAAGTAACTAAGCTCAAGGTAGTTGGATAAGTCTTGGTCAATAAAATTCTCAGAGGCTCCAGTATCCGCCAAGATAGTAGTGCTAATCTTACCTGAAGGGGATGAGAAGGTAGCAGTTTAATAATAGCCTGAATGCTCTTTATTTATAGCAAAAAAGCCAACACTTCACCACCAAAATCTTCTTCAGGGCCTATAATACCCTCAGGATACGTTTTTGCATCAAAAAAAATGGAAAGGAATATTTGGCCACTCTTACTACTGAGGTCACATATCCCACCATATCTTCAGCAACTGCATAAATGTTTTTATATTGTAATAGTAACTCTTTCTTCATCTCCTGGGTTCTGCGGATCATGGTTTTGGTCAAACGTGGATTCTCTGGGGTAATTTTATACACTGAAATGGGGTCCAAATCTGAACCATAAGGGAAGATATATGGCTTGGTTATATATATGGAAACGTCATTATTAAACACGTTTTGGGCCATGAACGACCCTATGCTCAGTTTGAAATTGGTTGTACGACGTTATCCAAGGCCATCACCAACAGGACCTTCATCAATAATCCCACCTGCACCGTCCAAATGTGGTGTTGAAAAAAACAGTTTTTTGGTGTTGATTTTATTAAATTTAGTGGAAAGTCAGGAAATTATGGCACTTGAATCGCAAAGTGTCCATATCCACTAAGTACAGGCACAAAAGGTGGGTACTTTCCAGTCAGAGGTAGCAAGAATAACGCCAAGGTGCCCCAACCAACGGCAAAATGTTGAAACAGTGGTGAGCCTCATCATGGCCATAGCCAACAGTTGGTGCACATCATTTGCACTTCACAAAAGTCCCATACAGAAAATTTTGTGCACATTAGAAATAAGGGTTGGTCAAATAATGTAAGGAGAGTGTATATAACTCTACTGTTCTCAGCGTGGTAGTGCATGGTGCATAGTCCCAACGCTAAGGAACTAGTCATTAGTAATAAAGTTACTAAAGCCCTGCAGAGGGTGCTTGAGGTGTGATAACAGGTCAAGGGCGGTTATCAATAGAAGAAAGAACCAAAATTGAACTAACAACAAGGCGGGAGTGAACCTCAAAGTAGGGTTCATACCCAAGTGGTGCTCTGAGTAGGAGTGTATAGGAGGCACAGGTTGTAGGGAACCTGGGTGGTCCAACAGTGCACGAGTGGAGAGATTTACAGTTGTTGAACATAAATAGTTAACGTTGCGCATGTCACCTCCTCCAAGAGGTCTGCACACAGGTTCATCCAAGATAAAATATATAGAAAAGTATACTAACGAAGGGTTCTTTATTATGGGGAAAGTTGACCAACAAGAGAGATTGGCCTTGAGAAAACAAATTTTAAGGGAATTCTGTGGAACAATTAATCAGTGAAATGGTTCTAAGCCAAGGTTCTCTAATAGACGCATGCTTCCATTGGGTAACAAACTATACATGGTAATTGACCAAACTTGGGTTATTGATTGTAGGCAAGGCTGACCCAAGCTGGAAATTTCAAAAAAAACAGGTTTTGAGACCCCGTTCACTGAGAAATCAAAGCAAACCTTTGTTTTTAATAAAGCTGGTTCATTTTAATTCACCTGCTGTTATACAGGGCCAAACTTCTTACATCTTTAGGTCCAACCTGGGCATACATCAGCTTAACCCAGCGTTGATCCAAGGTATGTTTGAGGTCAGGGAGGCCTGCCAAATTCACCTTCTTGGCCTCCTTACATAAAGCTTTATCCTTGGTGTTCTTCCCATTATGATGTCATTCTCAAGCCATGACATTGTAGCTATATAAACTTATCTTAATTAATTTAAATATTACAAAAATTTTAAATTGACTACTAGGCTCAAAACTTTATTATAGTTCAATTTAAATGGAACTTTTAACAATTTATACAATCAATAATTAAACAAATCCCCGCCTTGAATGGATTATAAGTAGAGTTTTGGTTTTTTTAATAAGTGTCAAAGTTTTCAAAATCCTCTAAGTAAAAACGTTTCCTTCAAGGCCTTTCAGACCAATATTCGCGTGTTTTTCAAAGGCTAAGTATTTCTATCTGCCAAAACTTGTTGCTTTTGATCTTCCATCCTCACTATTGCTTTATGAATCTACAAATTTCGCTTTAAGCGTCAAAGAAAGTCAATCCTCTTTATTTTTAATAACTCAGCCAGAGCCTGATGATCTTTTACCTGCCGTGGTGGTTTTAAACACACAAAAAAGACTTTCCCATAAAGTTGAGCATGATCTTCCTTCTCTTGCTTCAATTAGTCTCTAAGGCCCCATGGGCTATAATAAAGAAGTATTTATATGCTATCAATTTATATCATATGGCAACCTTCTTGCTAATTTTTTCTTTTCTGCTTTTGCAGGTAAACCCCTTAAACAATATGCTTTACTTTTATATGTATGGGAAGCATGGCCACGCCGAATTTGGATTCAGGCTCTATTACAAAACTATTGCTCCTATGTGGCTTCTGCTTTAATTTCTGAGCCTGATGTCATCCCTGCTGATCCATTTGAAGCCGATCAGTCTTTACTTTTTTTCCAGATCAATCATGGAACCCTGGTGTGCACCAACAAAATTCCATTCAGATTTATACATCCTGTTGGGCCTGAAAAGTTGAACATCCTTAGATCATTGCATTATTGCGTTATATTGTTCCCTTTGAGTGAGCTTGTTTAGAGGGGTACTGTAGAAGTACCTATCTCAAATGGTTCTTCTTGGTACTTGCGTTCATTTCCTCCATCTTCATTTTCAACAGAAACTGTGCACAAAATGCATAGGATCCTAGATATGGCCCACTTTCAGGTGTTTAGGGCTGAGTTTCCCCTAATGTATCCCTGCCTTGAAAGTCCTTTAAAAAGTTGAATTTCTTTCTCCATTATTTTTTCTTCCAAATGCAACCTCTGCAGATTATTTTGCAGCCCTTTCCAATGGCCTCTTTAATTAGTCTGATGTCCATTACTTAGTCGTCCTGACCAAAACGCTTGGTGTCAAGTATTTCTAGGTTTAGCCCATCTTCAGCAAGGGCTTGACATATGGAACTTATATGAGTTCAGGTTTCTCCAACATTAGCTCTTCCTATAGTTTTATCAACTAATTCTGCACAAACCAACTTAATTCCCCCTCCAAAGTAGGGATGTTTCAGCTCTGCAAGTGAAGCCACTGAGGCTTTTGATATTATGAATTACTATAATTGCTTTTTTGGTTTTTTTATATATTAAATTAATCTTAACATTATTTTTTGTCATAATGTATTCTTTTCTACCTACCTATTTATCTATTTTCATATTTTTTTATTTTTTGTATATATTTTATTACTATTTTTAATTTCCGCTTGATATCACTTTTAAGCGAATTTAAAAATCTGAAGTGGAACTAAACAACTTCAAAGCACTGACACACAGTAAAACTTCATAGTCCTTGGCCCACCACCCACTTTTCCAATATGGGGCAGCATCAAAACCCCACTACCATTTCTGCATAATGAGAAAATATATTTAAACTAAATTGACCATCCCCCAACCCCTCTGGTCAATATTTACTCCCAAGGATCTCGCCCTCCACCTTGCACAATCCCAAGCAGTGCCTCATAGCCCCATTGTGATCCCCCAAAGAAATATGCAATTCAGCCTCTGGGCTGAATATGGCAAATTGTTTCCATATAACAATAAACAATTAAAAAGGCTAGATCAAGCGCTTATGTAGCCTTCAGGATTTATTGACTTCCACTACTACAATGGGTATTTTGACCTAAGCTTCACCTGTGAAGCTAATGTTGTAACTGCAGCTACTATTCCCCTGATTTTCAAGGGCACCACCAACTAACTACTCACACCTGGTTACCTGATGACACCACTATTGTTGTTCAATTTGTTAGCCTCCGCACTCACCTCCCCACTGATACTTTATACAATGAACTAACAGCTGGATTGTCAGCATATGGCACCAATCTTAATCTGCAATTTGATGTTTAAAATTAGTCAACCAAATTGCGGGCCCTTATGCCTTTGCAACTAAATGACCAATATCAACTAAAATCACCATTATTCCCCTTTGCAATATCGTCCCCTCTGCCCCCAACCACCCTTTCTGGGACAGAGTAAATGGAGGGCTCACCATCTGCTCCGTCTGTTTTACCTGGGCCATTTGAAATGGCGCTGCCCCTCCACAGCCCAAGCCATAGCTCACACGCCTGACTCCTCCCATTGCTAATCCCACAACTTTCTTTAAATGAGGCAAAATCATCCATCCTCCCCCCAAGGCGGTAGCAGCAGCTGCCACTGATTCAGCCAATCAGGAACCTGCCTGTCAATCCCGCACTACTACATCCAATTAAGAGCCAGCATGGACCCAGTAAATCCAAAAAGCGCTCTCAGCCACCCAACGAAGCCAACCTATGTTCCAATCAACCAATCACTTCAACTGATATCCCTTGGATTACTTGGAAGAAGTTGATGGGTCATTAAATCCTGTCTCTAACTCATTTGAGGCCCCAGTCCTCATGATGTACCTAGGACAGAATATGCTGCTCAATTCCCACCTCAGCATTATATTCCATGCTCCAATGCTGACAAATTTTAAAGTGATCACAGACTTATCTAAGAGGCTGTTACCTCCCCTAATTGTTGACCCTCCAAAAACATAGCAAAATCAGTCACATTCTTAGCCATGGGCCTACCCATCCCGACCTTCCCACAATGCACCAAGCACATAAAAAAATACCTCCAATTCTAACAGGTTGCTAACAAAGCAATACAAAAAGTTGCAACGTTCACAATGATTGTCCCTAAAACCGCATTACCAAAAAAACTATTGGAATTTTCAACACCCTCCCAAGAGTTTGCCTTGAGGCTGAGAAAGCCCGTTCCAAATACATCACCGCCCTCCACATAGAAAAGATCAAGCTGCAAGTTCCGCTTTTCTACCTTAGAACCTTTTTGAGGATGCACCCACAGCTGTGCTCACAGCTCTATGCTGAACTCTATCTACCCCAGATGAGAAAGGTGAGCTCCCAATCCCCCTCACCCTCTGCCATGGACATATAGTGGTTTACCGCTCTGCCCTAATTGAATCATTTTAGTTTTTGAGTGAGTGATTCATTTTTTCTTTCCGTACATTTCAGATTATTTTAGTTTTAGCTTAGTTTAAGTTTAGCTCCTCTGGGATCAGTATTATCTGTCCCATAGTCAGCTTCCTTGATTAAATAAATAATTTTTTCATTATTTTTACTTTTTTACATATAGTATAAATGAAGAAACTTAGTTTGAACTCGATTCACAACCCAACCGCCTTGATCCTTGATAATGTACACATCATTTAATGATTTTTATAATATGATATATGGAGCTTGATAAACTTTCTTTTCACTCAATCTCACTTTTGAGTGAATTTAAATTAAAAAAGCTGATTAGCTAACCAATTAGCCATGGCACTGATCCACTGATGTCCACGGCCCCACCACCTGCTTCTCCCATGTGGGGCAGCAGCAGAAACCCCACTCAGCAATTTCCACCCAGTGGGTAAATGCGCTTGTACTGGTTAGTCCAGTACTAACAAATACTTAAATCAGTTTGTTCTGCCAAAGGATCTCGCCATCCACCTCGCATGCTCCCAGGTGGCGCCCTGCTGCCCTCTAGTGCTTCCCTGATCTAACATGTTTTTGGCCTCTGGGTCAAATATGGGAGATTGTTCCCATACGTAGACAAAGCCATAATAAAAATAGCCCAGGCGGTGATGCAACCTGCTGGGTTTATTGACTTCCACCCCTATAAGGGATATTCAACTTGGGTTTCACTTGTGAAGCTGATGCTGCCACTGCAGCAACTTTGCACCTTATCTTTAATGGCATCACATTTCCCACAATGCGCACCCATCTCCCTGCTAACTCCACGTTGATGGTTCAGTTCATTGGATTGCCCATTTATCTTCCCCTTGCGGTGCTCCATCAGGAGCTGATGAAAGGGTTGTCAGTTTATGGCACTAACCCCACCCTTCATTTTTTGGTCTCCAATTGAGCCACACGCCTCGCTGAGCCTTAGGCATTCACCATTATCAGCCCTGCACTTACTAACATTGCTGAACAGATTCCTCCTCGCTCCTTCGTTGCTTCTGCCCCTGACCACTCATTCTGGGCCCGCGTCAAGGGTGGGAGAACCATCTATCTAACCTGCTTTGAGTTGGATCACTCAAAGCGAAGTTGTCCCTACCTCACTGCTTCTACTACCACTACAGGCCTGGCCGCCAGCCACCTGTCTTCTGACCACCCTTCAGCCATCTGGGAATGGGGTGACATCATACCCCCTCAAAACCTGCTGTTGCTGCTGGGTCTGTAGCAGCCAAACAGGCCCATTGCTAAATCCGTGCCATCAATGCTTCCAACAATCATGATGTGGCTTGGACACCAGTTCAAGCATGAGCCCCAACCCAATCACCAACCTCAGCCATCCCTTTTGAGGAAACCACGGACTTTTATGACATGAACCCATAGTCCTCATTGGATGAAACTGACAAATCAGGCAGTGTGATTAAAGACTCTGAAGTTGAAATGAGAGAATATAACCCTACATAAACACCTTAAAAGATCCCTTGGCGCTTTTATGCCCCACAATTGAATGATGATGTTTTATGCACCCAACACCATTTTGATGTGGCAATTGCTGCCCACCTGAAAAAGAGTTCCTCTGCCATGCTGTTGCCCACACAGCATAAATGCTTGCCAAAGGTCTCCCCTCTCATTCTTTCCATGACCTGCCCCACAGAGCAAAAAGTCATTCTCAAGTTGCATAAGCATGCCACAGATGCATTTAAAATTGATTGCCGCGCCAAAACCCAAAGCAAATGTTACCCGCACTAGTGCCCCCTTAATCTCTCAACTTTCTGCCACCCACCTTCAAGCGAAAAATTCTTATCCACTTATATAGGTGCAGTTTAACTAACAATAAATTTGCTGACCAACTGGTCCTTTGCAATCTCACCACCCATAGTGCTGATAACCCCATGTCCTTGCTCTCTTCCTTGGTCCGCGATTTATACGTTGAGGAACCCGCATCTAAGCCCTCTGATCACCCTTCCCCTTCCCCTTCCACCATGGTGGGATAAGCGGCTCGCCGCTGTACCACCTGGTTGATTGTGCTCTCTTTTTGTGCTTCTTGCTGCTCATTTTTTGGCGGTTGATTCAAGTGGCTTAAGTTTGGTTATCTTATTTATGTTTTGGTAATGTCCACCCCCTGGTCAGCAAACCTTGAATAAAATCAGTTATAATAAATGTACTCTTGCAAAAATGAAGCTATCTTGTGCGCATAACCCACATTATGGGTATCAAAGTATACTAAAAATCTTCTTCAAACTGAGTATGGCAGCTTGATTAGAAACATCATAGTTTTCAAATTTTATTTTCTGATTAATTTTAGTTTGGTATGCCTTGGATTTTAAAGTAATGAGTTTCTTCACCACTTGTTTTTACATAAATTGTAGGACTAAATGCCTCTGTTTGATTTATTGCAGAGATATAACTAAGGTGGTAGAGCTGGCTGCCTACCATGCAACAACTGAAATGTAGAATGCCATGTAGTACTATAATTTCTAATATTATATGCAAACACCATAGCACTAATGATATTAGCCCATTGCAATGGTGCCACGGCTGCATTATGTTCAAATGCTAACCAGGGTATATTCACTCGCTCTACCATTCCATTAGTCTTGGGGTGATATGGCATAAGTAATACTTTTAATGGATATCATTTGGATGCTGCACCTTCTGTGAATTAGAATTTATTATGTTACTTATCAAGATCTTCTAATGGCATCATGTTTATAAATACATAGTCCATTATAATCTAGCTGTTATCTAAGCCCCTACATTTTAGATTATTATTGCCTCCGCCTACTTGTTTAGGTGATTAATTGTAACAAAAATACTTGTTGCTAAGGCTAAGTACTGGTAATGGTCTGACTATATTCAGTTAATACTATATGCCAGGCTCAACCCATTATGATTTATTTGGTATTGAACGCATGGCCTCTTGGGCTTTGTAACTTGGCTTGAGTGACACTTTTTGAGAGCAAGTTAGATATCAAATTGCATAGAAATTCAGTAATTATTTGTTTAAATTAATCCCACCATATTAATCAATCCACTATGTCACACAGCCTTGTGGGCCTGAAGAATAATATTCATCCATTCAGAGGGCTTTAAAAAATTTCTATGCTGCCCATTAGCTTAAGTTTGTATAGGACTCCATCCCAATGTTTGGTATCCTTTAATGCTCTCTTGATAGACTTTTTAACCTCAGGCGGATCTTCCACATATTTTTGGCTTATCATCTTTTCATTTCGTTCATCATCCAAGCTTCTCATTATGGCTACAATTGGAAGTCACTCTATTCCATCCACCTCTTGATGAGTAACTCCTTCTTTGTGAATGATTTACTATTGTACGCCTGCAATTTAACAGCTCAGCAAACATAACGCCCCACTGGCTCCTCTAAATTATGAAGATAGCACAACAAACTGAGATCTGTTACTACTTAAAACCTGGTGCCATGAATATACGATTTAACCTTGTTCTAAAGCGTAGCTTACTGCCAAACATCCACCTTCTGTCACTATGTAGTTACGCTCATGATTATCCAGCGTTCTGCTGCAATAAGCGACAGGATGCTCTTCCACATCATCCTCTAGATCTGTGATACACCACCAAATGTGGTCAGAGAGGCTTTAGTATGTCTGATAAATGATTTCATAAAATCTAATTATTGTAGGGCAGGCGCCATACTCAGCTTATTTTTAACAATGCGTAGACTTGTTGGCATTTGAAGGCCCAGAAAAAATATAATACCCTTTATAGCAGATGGAATAAGGGCCCAGAATTTTTATAATTCATTGAAAAATCTTTGATAGTAACCACCGTACAGAAATACTTGAACATCTCTCATGCTCTCTAGGGCTTGCATTTAATTATTGCATTAGCCTTATGAGGCTGAGGCTGCAAGCCCTGAGGATTTATGACAATTTTTAAGATATTTCAACTGCTTTTTCAAAATTATTATTTTTTGGCTTATCTTCAGTTTGGCCTTAAGTAATCGTTCAAAAATTTGTTCAAGATGTTCCTGATGTTGAGAGAATGTCCAAAAAAGACATTAATAGTATCCAATTGTAAATGTACACAGGAGAGCTTAAGATATTCTAAAATTGTATCCATCTGTTGGGATTTTCTGAATTCCCACATCATCCAGACTTAATCAATTATGATATCATCTACTTTATCTTCAGGGGGCGATTTAGTATAAGAAAACCCATAGCAGATGTGGGGTTATCATTTAATATGATAACTATGGTTGGCTTTATTTCCTTATGAAAATTTAAAAAAAATTCTGGGAATAGATTCTCTCAGGTAACTTATGTTCCATTAGCATGTATAGCCGACAATGTTTACAAGTGGTTTGATCATTATTTACTGTTAATAAAATTTCTTGTGTGAATTTATCAAGTTTTGTGATGGCTGATAAGGGAATTGTCAGTTGCTGAGAGTTGACAACGCTTTAAGTTGCAGCAACTTGTGGGTTAGCCTATTAGGCAATGCAACCTGTTGTTAATAAGTAAAAGGACTCATTGTCTAAGAAGGTTGCTAGCTTGATAAGGATAATCCGCTGGGGTTGAGTGAAGGCGTTGGGACATGCTCTTCAGATATATTCCAGGAGGGGTCTTTTTCTAATCAGTAGAAAAAACAAATAAATGGATGAATTAAACATCATTTTTGATAACTCCTAAGAGTTTAATTTATCAGCAACGGATGACTTTCCTATTAGGGCCAACAGAAAAGTAGGGCACAAATTCTTGATATAAATCTCTTGAATTTTATTTAAGAAAGCAGAATTGATAAGAGTAATAATTACTAGACTGTTATACATTTTTGTAATGTGCTCTTGGGTTAGAGTTGGAAGGTTAGTTTTCATTTGTTTATATATTGCTTTCAAGGTCTTAAGATCTTGCATCAATATTGGAAGGAGAAAGTTTCTTGTGTCAAAAAGTTGCCAACTTTAGAGGAAGAGTTGAAGGGATAGGTTTCCCTTGTCTGATATATTTTCACGTACCTTAAGTATCTTAAAAATAGTATTTACACTTGTCTAGCTTTGAGGACATAGGCGAATTTGTTGTGAAGAGCTCAATTTTGATAATAGTCTTCATACTATTATAAACCCACCCAGATACTACATTAATCAACAGTCTATTCAAAGCACACCTAGAACCTTTCAGTAAACTGAAAAGAGTTTACATTAAATGTTCACTACAGGGATAGTTGAGTTTTACGGCCAAAGAAGATAGAAGAAGTAACTAGCACAATGTTATACAAGAATAAACTTTGGAAGCAGAGGATGGAATTGAAACTGTGAATAAGAGTACACTAAACTCTTTGTCATGAGCTAGTTCAAACTAATCTAAATGAGAGAGTGACAAAGGCCAAGGAATAAACAAAACAAGTTGCAAAGGTCAAAAACAATCTTTATGGAAAAGTCGCCTCTTTGTAACAGAAGTAGACCAAAGTAATCAAAGTGTCATGTTCACATGAATTTATTGAAGGGGTCAATTTCCAAAACAAGGCTGGGCGCCAAGAGTCAAAAAAGGTCAAGCTACAAGACCTTCCTGACTTAAGTCACACCTTGGACCAACGCTGGGTGCAGGCCAGATATGCCCAGGTTGGTTCAGAGGAAATGAGAGGTGCCCAGCCATGTGTTATAGCAGTGGCGTTAAAATGGATGAGTTACCTTCTAAACAACTATAGTTCAGTTTGAATGCTTGGAGAACGGTGGTTCAAGACCCATTCAATTTTTACCATTTCCAAATTAGGAGATCTTAGCTTACAATCGATCACTCAAGTTTGTTTGATCTTGAGCTACAGTACCCTGGTCAATGGTGAGTTGTGCCAATTGCTTTGTATAGGCTTGGAACCATTTTCCCCAATTGCAAAATCACCTCCCTTGTTTAAAGTATGGTTCTCAAGACCAACTTTCCTCGTTGGTCATCTTCCTTTTATTAACTCCCTTTAGTTTACATTTTTATGTCACTTGGGCAAACCTTTGCATTAACCTCTTTGGGGAGGTCTTGAACAACATCAGCCATTTTATTTGCAAAAAATTATTGGTTGCATCTGGTGCACTGCTGGGCCACCCTGGTCCCCTTTAGACTGAGGAACCCAAGCTCTCCAACCCAGATCACCGCTTGGATATGGACTACTCTTTGGGTTCCACCCATTTCTTGTTGTTAGTTCTCTATTTAATAATATATACTGCGTTGAACACCCTTGCCCTGCGTTACTTTAGCTCCATCACCCTCTGCAGGGTTAAGCTCCCCATAATACTGATGACTAGTTCCCTGGCATTGTGGCTGTGCACCGCGCACCACCTTGCTGGATTGGGAGTGTTATAGACACTCTCCTGACACTAGGGGAAAATAGTTTAATAACCTAAAAAGATAAAATAAAAAAGAAACTTGAACTTTATAGTATGTTGTATTATAGAAATTAATGAGTGGTTTTATACCCATTTTCAGGGGCTTTTCAGAGCTATAAAAATTCTAAATAATTTTCATAACTCAGAATAAATTTAAACAGATCACAAAAGGTAAAAATACTGCTTTACCACGTATTGAATTGATAAACCATTAATTACTCCACCTATTCGTTTTTATATCAATATAACTTGAGATTGTTGCTGTTAATAGTGGGCTGATACAGTGCTTCATTATGGGTCTCTAGGGAGTAACCATATGAGAGTACTTTATTGACTATAAATGACCCTTGAGATGGTGTGAGTATTCCTGTAGTGAGAGGTCATAACCTCATTCCACTATAAGAGGACAAGGTCATCCGCTTTAAAGACTTGGAGGTTTTAAGGCGGTTATCATAATTGGTCTTCATTTGATGAGCATGACTATGTACCAATTTCTCAGGGTTGGATTGTTCAAGTTGGTGAGCTGACAGAATTTGACCATTAAGTTGCTTAGCTAATGGTTTATGATTTTTACTACAAATAATAACTCATACAGCGTAAACATGGTAGTGCTGTGGATCTTAGTTTGATATTCCAGAGAATGGTCAGTAAGCGCTCAGACCATTTGTAAGTGTTGTTGGTGCCACTCCAACCAGGGTATGCATCTATTTTTGATTTATAAATTTAGTCAAAATGATACACTGGGGGTTTTATGCTATTGCCATGGAGTGCTAGATGCATACATGAGCCATCATACCCTAGATCAAATCGTTATTGAATTAAATCAACACTCCATCAAAATAAGTCAGGGTGGCCCATAAATAATGAATATCTTTTCATATAGGAACTGAGCCATAATGGTCACGTTGGCTCAGGGAACTGCCGTGGCAACAGGCCAGCAGCTGAAATATTTGGTAGCTACTAAGATATACTTTGACCCCTTGGTTGCAACTCTTAGGGGTCCCAGGAAATTAGGGCCATCATCTCAAATAGCCCAAGTGTCACCAAAGGGATCAGGGGCTTCTGGGTACCTGGTGACTTAGAAAAAAATTGGCAGGCATGGGATGCGGCTATGTAGTTATTGACTTTGATGTAGCCTTTTGGCCTCAATATATGTTAAAAAGTCTCATTCGGGTGACTTGATCTCCAAAATTTTTTTACATCATGTGTCTCTTTCATCTTTGGCATGCATTTATTACTTGGAACCGCCTTAGCAACTGATCTTTGGGTGCATACATATTGGTGACCATAAAGTAAAGAAAGTTCACGCAACATTTTTGAACAAAATTATAGCCTGGATATTTTTGGCCCTTTAAAGTCTTCCAGGAACTTCCATATCTATAGGAGCTACTTCTTGAGATCAATCTCTCCCATATGGAAGATTTCTGGTCCTTCTGGGTTTTTGTGAATTAACAACAACCTATTAACCACCACGTTGAGCTGCCTAGGAAATGGACAAAATTTTAACCAAACCCCATTAGTTTTTAATGCCAGTATATTCAACATCCGTTCAGGATTGGATTGTTTAGAAGACAAATTATCCATCAAACTGTATGTAAATATGGTGAACCATTGGTCCAAAATGTAGTACTGAAATTTCCAAAGGGCAAACACTACCGCCAGGTCTTCTTTATCATATGTTAAATAATTGTATTCCGCTGGAGCATAACTTTTAAAATGAATTCAACAAGTAGGTACATATTTCTTATAACTGGATGATAATGACCATGATAGCTGATTTTATGGCAGTCATAATCACCAGGTACTACTATTTAAGTTGGGAAAGATCAGGATGAAGTATTGGGTTAACTCATTCATTAGGCTGACAAAACTCTGGTGTGAAGTTCTGGTGAATTCCTAAGGAATCTCCTTCTTCTGTAGTTGGCACAGTAAGCGTTACCTTACTGAAGTTTTTTATAAATGCCCAGTAGTAGTTAATGATACACAGGAAGTTCAGGAGTTCAGCTGTATTGTTTGAGATGAGCCATGTAGAAATAGCTTCCACCTTAGAGGGATCAGTGTATTTTAATTCTGGGGAGATAGTATGACCTAACATCTTCAACTTCCTAGCTCAAATCATTAGTTTTGACTTATTAATGCTGAGTTTCATTTCTATAATCCACTGAAGTACTTCTTTTAGGTCCTGTAGGTGATGTGGAAATCAGAAAAAATAGTAATATCATCGAATAGATTGGGACTCCCAATTTGTCAATTTGTAGAATACTCTATCCATAACTTTAGAGAATCTTACAGATCTTTATTAGCCCAAAAGGCATTTAATTGTATTCAAATAGTCCAAATTTGGTGACAAACACTTTTTCTAAAATATATTCTTTCACTATTGCTATTTAGTAGTACTATTGTAATAAGCTGATTTTGGTGAAGTAATGTTCAACTCCCATGGAGTTATTACTATCTGAAATTAGTGGCATTAGGTAGATATTTTCTTATTTACTATGCTCAGTGTATGAAGTCAAATGCACAACTGGGTTTTCATTCTTATTGGTGACACTATTAAGGGGAATGACCACAGCAATTGGGAGGGGCGGGTGAGGCCACTGGCCAGCCCTTTCTTGATTTACACTTCAACACGTTTTCTGGTCTTGAGGCAAATGATAGGGTCATATGGAAATGGGTTAGCGTCAGCAACATCAATATGGTGTGAACTTAGGGTTGAGAGGGGACCATCATTGCCATCACAGTGTAAATTTATTTTAAATTGTTTAAGGAGCTGCATTATTTTACCCCATTGTTAGTACTTCAAATAGTTAGGGCATTAATTTTCTGCCAAAGTTTTATACAAATAAGTAGAAGCAGGCGGGGGGCATTGCTGACTTCCTAGTATTAAATTATGTAACAGTAAGGGTTTCATCACCTTTTCTGTTTGCAAAATTATTTTATCCATTTAAAGTTGGTATAGATTCCAATCTTTTTGAAGCCTATCAGGAAAGCAACAATTGCAAGTAATGTGGCTAATAACAAATGTATCAAAATAGTAAATTTAACCTGCTAAAATTCTATGAAAATTGAACACTTAAACATGAAAATTTTGATGATTTTCTCCAGTCATCAAGAAAACCATGTCTCTATAAAGGATATCCTTGTAGCCAATTTTTAAAAAGGAAATTCTTATTCACAATATTTGCTAAGGATCCCATATCAAGGATAACAGACAAGGTATATCTAAAGAGGGACTCCATAGTGTGGGGTGCTTTTGTGGTGTTGGGTAAGGATTTCTGTTTTGGCTCCCATTTTGAAGCTGAGTGAGTCCAATAACTTGAGGGGGCATTGACGTAACACAGGGATAGGCTTGCATATGTCACTGAGGGGAACCAGAATAATTGGTTTTCCACAAACTTTATTGCTAAGATCCCTTTGGGATGGTATGATGCCATACTGGGAGCTAGTATGGTGAGTTGCTGTTGTTGTAATTGGGTTGTTTATTCATCTGGTACACCATTTTTTAACTATACAATTTCATTCTGTAACTAATAATTAGATACCAGATTTGATTAGTATGGTAGTTACTATGTCACTCGGCCTTAGCTTTTATATTTAGTAGCTCAAAGTATTCATTTGCTATTAATCAAATCCTTAAAACCCTGCTGGCACATCTCTCGTTCCTTAAATTTATTAGCTTCCATTGCTGTGGCCTCAATTCCTATATTGCACCTATTTTATTTTAGCATACTATTTTACACTGCTCCCATGCTAGCGTAAAACCATCAGTAATAGGGTCCTATATTTACCATGTCATTTAGCCAGTAATTCAACTGCATCTGGTATATCACATCTTTTTATGTAATGCCCTAAGGGGAGGAAGCCCTAGTGGTAGACTATGGACCTTCTACCACTGCCTCCCCAAATTTGATCCTGGTAGATGAACTTTGGGTAGGAGATAAGTATGACTGTGTTATCATTGCACACCAATGCCCCAAACCAAGATAACAAATAGAAAGGCGGTGCATATAGTTCTTGGCCTATCATATGCTGCGCATGGAGGTTTTCTGGGTTTTATCTTCCTTTCCCATTAATTTGAATCCCTTTCATCAGTGCGGTATCATCCTCAGGTTGGCCCACCTTGAATAAAATAATATATTTGTAATGCCTTAACCTTAGTTATTTGCTTTCTGACTCAATTTGGATATTACAATTTTATTCTGCCCTTTAGAGATGCTGCTTAGTAGCCATGGAAAGCACCAACGAGATCTCTGGTAGAGAATACATATCTGAAGAGGATTGTCAATGAGAAGGGGATTTTTTCCTGGAAAACTTTATCAGTCTATTTGGATAATTACTTGACTAAGCTGGTGAGACTCTGGCAGTATCTGATACTATATGGTGCTCTCTAGTTTTCTTAAATAAAAAACCCTTTTGCTGAAAATAAAGTTTCTTCTATGGAATTTTGGTCAAAGTTACAGCCTTTAAATAGTACTTTGTATTTTTGGTAATTTACCTGTGCAGTTGGAATACAATGTTCTAGCGCCAGTTAAAACACCTGATGTACACAGAGTTCTGTTGCAGTTGTCTTCTATTACTAGATGTATTTCTGTAAGGGGCAACAAATGTATTGCTCAGGTTGTGTTAGGAGTGTAGGTTTTTCATGGCCTTCTTGGTAAAAATCTGTTAAGTTAAAGGTACTCTTATCATGTTTTCTTCTTGGCTCATCATATCCCTCCATAGGGGATACCATGTGGCTCATTAGGTTCTTTTTGCTCTTTGTTCAATAGGGCATCATTTTTAATTCTCTTTGTTGGGTCATAATAATTACTGCTGTTATCTAAAAAAGTATTTGAGGTGGTTCTTGGGACAAATATACCACGCTGAGTTTTTTAGCCAGTACTGGTTTTTCACTTATGTCAGACAAAATCTACACTAGAGTGGAAGAAGGGATTATCCTGCCTAGCTAACCATCCCCTACTGCTATTATTTGATTCTTCTTATTTGCATTTTTCAGCAGTATAAATCTCTGGAAGAAGGAGTTATTACATTTTTCTTCTTGTTGTTGTGTGTAGATAATGAATTTTGTGGAGGGGTGGCTTAGTCTGCACTGGTGGTGGCCCAGCAAATGGGTGCTGGTAGTGCATTAGCTCCGTTCCATAGTGATCATTTGGAAGTTTTAAAGTACAAGGGAGTGGGTACAGCTGAAAGTGGCCTGTTGGCGCTCACCCATATGGCATTAATGTAAGTTGTAGTACTGGTAAGGGACAGTGTCATGTTTACACGACCTAATTGAAGGCACCAACATCAAAGATAAGGCTGGGCGTCAGGAGGTCCTAAGGGTTAAGTTGCAGGACCTTCCTGACCTTAGGCACACCTTGGACCAACGCTGGGTACAGGCTAGGTATGCCCAGGTTGGTACAAGTGAGGTGCTTAATGTCCAACCCCTTGTTTCAGTTTCTGCTTTAAAATGAATGAGTTACCTCTTAAACAATGATGTCTCATTTCAATTAATTGGTGAATGGGGGCTCAAACCCCATTCAGCTTACAAAATGTCCAACTTGGGTCAGTCTCAACTTTAATCAATTACTAAAATTTAGACTATTCCAAAGTGTATCACCCTGTTGGATGAAAAGTGTGCGCTTATTGGTGCACCTTGTCTTGGTACCACTTTCTCTGATAGACGATTTCCCCAGTTTGTCTTAAATGTGTTTCTTTGACACAAACTTTTCTTGTTGGTTGTCATCCTCCTTACAATAAACCCTTGGTCAGTTTAACATTTTTCCTTACGTTCAATTGTGCATACCTTTGCATGGACCTCTTCAAGGTGGTCTTGCATCATGTTATCCAATTCATTTGTTTTAAAATTGTTACAGTATCAGGTACACCTTTGGGATACATAGGTTCTCTCCAAACCAGGGCACCCGTTCACTATCAATTTGTTAAAAACTTGGTTATGAGCAGCCCTTTGGGGCACATCAAAGTTTTGCTGTTTTCTTGATCACTATATATGAGTACCATGCTAACCACCCTTGCCCTATGTCACTTTAGCTCAAGCTCCTTCTGCTGGCTATCTTTAGTCCAACACTGATGACTAGTTCCCTTGCATTGGTCCAGTTCTCTGTGCACCACCACACAGGGAACTGAAGAGTTATAGACACTCTCTGACAATAGACAACTAAACATTTTTCCTTACGTGTATGAACTTTTTCATGTGGGACTTTTGCAAAGTGCAAATGGGGTGCGCCAGCTGTTGGCCACAGCTGCAGTGGGGCTCACCTCCGTTTTCTCATTTTACCAATGGTTGGAGCATCTTGGCAAAATTCTTACTGCCTTCAGCTGGGAAGTACCACCCTTATTGCTCATAGCTGGTGGATACATTCTCTTCATGATCCAAGAGTCATAGTTCCCCAACTTCCCACCAAATTTTGTAAATTGACCCAAATAAACTGATTTTTCTTTGGCACCGCGTTCAGAAGGTGCAGGTGATATCCTCAATGGATGGCCTGGTGGTGATGAACTTGGATAACGTCATAAATCTTGTCATAAAAATGGGTATGGGGTTGTTTTCAGCCCAAAACGGTTTTATAATGATGTTTCCATATATACAACCGATCCATATATCTTCTCTTATGGCTTAGATATGGACCCCATTTAGTGTATCAAATTACCTCAAAAAATTCACGCTTGACCATCACCATGACAGCAGAACCCAGGAAGTGGAGAAGGAGTTATTATTACAATATAAAAACATTTATGCAGTTGCTGAAGATATGGTGGGATATGTGACCTCAGTAGTAAGAGTGGCCAAATATTCCTCTCCATTCTTTGATGCAAAAACGTATCCTGGGGGTATGATAAACCCTGAAGAAGATTTTTGTGGTGAAGTGTTGCCATTTTCTGTTATAAATAAAGATCATTCAGGTTATTTTTTGTTAACTGCTACCCTTTCATCTCCTTTAAGGAAGATTGGCACTACTATCTTGGTGGACACTGGATCCTCTGAGAATTTTATAGACCAAGACCTATCCAACTACTTTGAGTTGAGTTACTTGCCAGGTGGTATGGTTAGAGGAGGGGCTTCCCAAGGTTTCCACGCTGAAAATTGTGGAGTAAGTGGATTATCAAGCTGGTAAATATCATTTTTCTGACCACTTCTAAGCTATCAAAAACCTCTTGTACCCCATCATTTTGGGTGTAGAGTTGTGTCAAAAGTTTGATGTTAGAACCAACAAGAAAAAAATACCCTGACCTTAATTTTGAAGAATGGTCATGAGTTAGTTATCCTTTTAGCTGAAGTTAACTATCAGGGCGATTTTCCCCACTTGCCCAATATTCACACTCTCAGCCTTGCTCCGTTGCTGAAGCCCTCTTTGGATATTCTCCTACCTTCCTGTTTGGAGGGGTTGGAATCTTCGTTTGATGCAGCTTCAGCCAATTTTCTACCAGCTCATTCAGAGTTTGATTGAAATTTCAAGCTCACCGTTGATCTGGTGCATAATCTTTCACAATTTATCCATTGACGGTACAGGAGGAAGCAGCTTTAGGTGTGTGGGTTAAGGAGCAATTAGCCAAAGGCGCGATTTTTCAGCAAACCTCCCCTGTATGTTCTCCACTTCTCTTTGTAGAGAAGGCTGATGGTACTTTATGCCCATGCATTGATTATGGTAATCTAAACAATGTTACTGTACCAGATTTACATCCCATCCCTTTGGATTTACAAATTGCATGCTATGTGGAGAAGGCGAGAGTCTTCTCCAATTTGGATTGTGTAAACGCGTTAACCAGATTTGTATCAAGAAGGGCCAGGAGTGGCTGACTGCATTCTTTATCAGAAAAGGGATTTTCTAATTTCGGGTTATGCCCTTAGGGCTTAAAAATGCCCTAGCTATCTTTCAACGCCATATTAATGCGGCTTTGGAGGACCTGCTGGGGGTATGCACGGTAGCTTATATGGATGATATTCTGTTATTTTCTCCTGACAATGAATCACATGCAGTACACCTTCAACAGGTGAGGAGCGTTTGAGGGCAGCTGACCTTACGTTAAAAATAAGAAAATGTGAATTTTTCAAGTCTCAGGTTACCTTCCTGGGAAACTTCATGTTTGACCAAGGGCACATATAACTCCAGACAAGGAGAAGGCGATTCATGAGTGGGCCACTCCAACTTTGGTTAAGGAATTGAGGAGTTTTTTGAGGACGTGTACATTTTTTAATAAATTCACATCAAATCTTTCTGAAGTTGCAGCGCTTTTGTATAAGGAGAGTGGGGCAAAAGTGCTCCAGTGGACCCCAACTTTGCATAATGCCTTCCAAACAGTAAAATGTACTTTGCTGTCCACATCCATTATTTTCCATGTTGACCCAATAAAGAGTTCATTGTTGCTTCTGATGCCTCCAACTTCGCCATAGTGGCTACCCTATTACAAGTAGGCAAAGATGAAATAGAGCATCTGGTGGGATATTTTTCCAGATAAATGTCTCTACCAGAGTTAAAATTTATGCTCTATATGATGAAAAATTATTAGCAGTGTTTCAGGCGCTGACCTATTGGCGTCATCACTTGCGTGGCTCAACCCAAACCTTCCATGTATGTACAGATCACCGTGCCTTACTGTACTACCATGCACCTCATGGCTTAAGCCCACAGAAAACCTGCTGGTATGAGACCCTATACCAATTTGCGTTTTTATGAGTTCATTAATGACAAGGAAAATGGTTTTTCAGATGCTTTAAGTCGCAACCCTGCATTAGCTCCAGATCCTGAGGAGGTAGAGGTGCATAATACCCACTTGATGATTCCACCAGATAAAATGTATATCAACTTCCCTATCTAACAGCTCACGGGCCAGCGCTTGCTCCTCTGTAAAATGTGGATGAATACGGTTTGTTTAGTAGGGTAGTCCTTTCACAGCCTTTGTCAGTTGAATGTACTATGGTCCATGCCAAGAACGCGCTGAATCAGGAGGACTTTACCAGGGTACCATGTGAAGGATGAGATGGTGTGGTTTCAGAGGCGCCTATGGGTTCCTGTTGGACCACTTTGCCGGGAAATTATCTGGGACCATCATGATGGAATCACTGTTGGTCATCCTGGTAAGGTGAAGACTTTGGAGATAATTTGCCGCACTTACAATTGGAAGGGGTTAGACGCACAGGTGGGCAGGTATTGTAAAGAGTGCCTATCTGCAACCAACCAAAACCAATTTCAGCCTTTAGTGAGCTGTTGGTATCAGTTCAAAAGGATGAAGGGACTTGGACTTCTCTATTGGTTAATTTTATTGTGGAATTGCCTGCGTTTGATGGCTACAATGCCATCATGGCATTGGTGGACCATTTTATGAAGTTTGACCACTTTATTCCCTGCAGAACCACAGTCACCGTGGCTGAAATGGCGAGGCTTTTTGTCACTCATGTGTTCGTTCTTCATGGGGTCTCTCAAGAAATAATTAGTAATTGTGTACCCCAGTTTACCTCCATCTTTTGGGAAGAGTTGTGTAAGACTCTTCAGATTTGCCCCTGCCATTCAAATGCCTATTACCATCAATCAGATGGGCAGACTGAATGAGTGAACCAGTTCCTCAAACAGTTCTTGTGGTGTTACACTGCCGCAGATCATTCAGATTGGTTTTCCCATCTCCTCATGGCCCCAATTCAGTTATAACAACGCCCAAAATGCATCAATCAAATGTTCCCCCTTCTTCGCCAACCGTTGGGATTTTTGCCCATATTCCCAGCCTGCTAGATTACCTGGTATCACTAGGGAAAAGTTCCCTAAGGCGAAGTGAATTGGAAGATGGTTGACCTGAATTTTGGAGGAACTATGTTTGGGGGATTTTAGGATATTTATCTGGTCGTGTCTGGTGGGGATCAATCTGGATGAATACCTAATATCTCATTGGGCGGAGTGGCTGACAAAATAAGGGCATCTGATAGTAATTAACTATCAGGTGTACCAATTGGGATCATTCAGGTTTCATCACTGATTGATTAGGAATGTTTAATGTTTTGCGAGGCGAGTGATGCCACCTGCAACTAGTGAATTGATTGGTTGCTAGCTAATTATGAATGATTTTCTTGGATTGAGAGGAAAAGTTAATGATACATTTCTGACTCTTTTGTTTGAGGTCTCAAGGATGTCTAACGTCAGAATCCTAGTCAGGATGGGGAAGACCATTGCTGCTGAGATGAGGAAGGGTGATTCAATGGCAATGGCTGCCGTTTCATCGAAAGAGGTGTCAACCGAGGGTCAGACAGCCAAATTCCCTATAAATTCCCTAGAATTTACTATAAAAAAACACTCACTTACTCAAACACTCTAAAGTAGTAGTACAGTAGTAAAGTAGTATAGTAGTAGAACACTCAAGTATTACACTGGAAAATACTCACTGATTGACACAAGTCTACAGTTGGGAAAGAACTAATAAAGAACCTTATTAGTTTGACTGTAGATTTGGTAATAGTTAGACTATCAGCATCTAAGTGAAAATTGAATCTCAAGGATATTATTGCAGAAGGCAATAACTGGTAGACTCTCAGAGAAGAGTAGAGATATGAGCGGGGATCTAGAGACAGAGGGAACCATGGCTAAGGGATTGCTGCCAACTATGTTTTGGGCCGAAGGGACTGTCATCAGAGGATCTTAATGAAGATTAAGTGGACAGGATATAGTGAACAAATCCCCTAAGAGTGCGATATTCAGTATTATTGGAAATACTGGCCAAAGTGTTGGGCCTGAAGATAATTCTAACTTGACTATGGATAATAGTCATCATACTATTATTGGATTATATATATTCTTACAATGCGAGGTGCATGAGGAAACTGAACCTGTGCAGTAATAAGTTTATAGGGGTTATTGGCCAAAAATAATCAGGAAACCTATAATTTTTACAAGTTGGTGCTCACTATAGGGGGAGCGCCCATCAACATTGTGTTGACCAAGCTGGTGAAGAAGATAAAGATCTCTCTAGACTTGGAACACAAGAAGGAATATGGAACAGCTGGGCCAAACTATAGTGCACTGCCACTACAATTTGGGTCATTGGTGGTATCCGCGCCAGCAATAGTTTCGGCGTATCAAAACTATGATATCCTGATCAGAACGGAGTTTCTGCAGAAATAAAGAGTTAAATGTAACTTTGAGGATAATACGTTGACCATCCTGGGTCAGACGTTACCATTGGTATATCAAAAGAATGGTGAAGTTCCATTGAACTGGAGAAATAATTTCATCAACTTGATATACAATGACGGCATTGTACCGATTCAGTACCAATTAGTTGGTAGGAAGCGACAGGAGAAGCTGGCTGAGATCCTAGAGTGCCGAGGAATTCCTTTGCAGATCAAGAGAGGAGAAACCATAATGGCCAGATCGCAGATGATAGTCAACACAGGGTTGACTCTAGAGATTCTGGAGTTGTTGTATGGAGAAGTGGGAAGCCCCTGGAAGAAGTCCAGAGTGGAGCCTTGGGTGGCTCCTGGGATAATTATGCCAGGCCATGGAGAAATACAAGTTCTCTTGGCGAATTTAAGCAAAAAACTGATGAAGATTAAGAAAATCAAATCAATGCATTTGTTCATTTAATCCTGATGGCAGAATTGAGACAATTCCATGATTTTGGATCTCTCAAGGAAATGGGATTACCAGCCAGAGCAGCCAAAAGCATCAACTTATTAGTTGATTGAGAGCAGCTCGCAGATCTGCCAAAAGGGCAGAAGGAGGAGGTGCTCAAATTATTTAAGAAATATCGGGAAATATTTGTGCAGGATGATCATGATTTAGGATGCGCGCAAGGCGTAATTCACAAAGTCAACACTGGAGAAAATTTACCATAAGAATAATACTGATCTGAAAATCAAAAGCTGCTGAAGTGGTAGTGGAAGATGAGATCAGCAAACTAGTAAAAAATGGGCTTCTAGTTCCGCCGTCAAGTCCCTGGGCAAGCCCAATTTTGATCATAAAGAAAAAAGATGGATCAAATTGGGTAGTGATTGACTATCGGAGGCTGAATAAAATTATGAAGAAGGATTTGTATCCCCTACTGAGGATTGACAATGCGCAAGACTGATTAGGAGAAGCGAAGTATTTCTCTGCGATGGACCTAATCTCAGGATACTGGCAGATTGACTTGCCAGCAGAGGACAAGGAAAAATGTGCGATTATCACCACACAGGGGTTATATCAGCTGACTAGGATGCCCCAGGGTCTCTGTAATGCGCCCACGACGTTCCAGAGGGCCATGGACCCGGTATTAAGTGACCTGAAGTTGTCATGCATCTTGGTGTATCTGGATGATATTAACATGTTCAGTAGGACGTTTACTGATTACCTTCAGCACTTGGAGGAAGCGTTTAAGAGACTGTCCATGGCTAATCTGAAGATCAAGCCACAGAAGTGTCACTTCTTCAAGAAGGAACTTGAATACCTGGTATTTGTGATCAATGCAAATGGATTGCAGCCGCAACCCCAGAAAATAACAGCTATTGAAAAGATGGCTGTGCCAAAGAGTGTCCGAGACATCCAAGTATTCCTTGGGATGGTCAGATACTATAGAAGATTTATTTGGGACTTCGCCCAAATAGATGAGCCCTTATTCCATTTATTAAAGGATCCGAAAAAAGGATTTGTATGGAATGAAGAGGCTCAGGACTCCTTTGATGAGTTATGCCAGTACTTGATAAATTTGCCAATTCTGAAATATCTGAATTTTGATTGGGAGTTTATCATTCAAACTGATGCTTTGTTGACGGTGATTGACGCCATACTGAGCCAAGTAGATGAACTTGGGGACAAACATCTGGTGGCGTATGTGAGCTGGACACTCTCTGCTGCAGAGAGGAATTACACCGTAACTGAGCATGAATGCCTTGCAGTCATTTACACCTGTAAACAGTTTTGGGTGTATGTCCATGGAATGCACTTTAAGGTGGTGACGGACCACTCATCGTTGCATTGGCTGCACAATCTGAGGGAACCTGAAGGATGACTGGCCCGATGGGCACTCAAACTTCAGGCTTATGATTATGAGATAGTCCACTGAGCGGGGCTTCTCATCAGAACGCGGATGGCTTATCGCGTTACCAATGGTCCAGTTGGTATATCTGCAGGCGGATGAGCTATTCCAGAGAATGGTCGAAGGAAGAATTGAGGATGAGCCTTGAGAAATCTAAGGTGCGCTTCAAAAAGCGATGGAAAACACTGAGACCATGGATGAACAAGTATTTAAGATGATGAACGGGAAATGTCTATTATTTACAAAACTATTGGAGAGAGCAGCAATCATCTTCGCCGCTCATAAGGTTGTCAGGCACGAAGGCCTGAGAAAAACAACCAACCATATTTGCCAGTATCACTGGGAATCAATCAATTATGATGTCGCAGACCATCTGGCTTGTTGTGTGGAATGCCAATTGCATAAACCACACAAGAATACAACTGGATACTGACTAGTCCGACCTGGATTTGCATGGCACACAGTGTCTATTGATGTGATGGGACCATTGGCAATGAGCACAGGAGGAGTCAAGTACATCATAGTTGCCATTGACCATTTGATGAGATGGGTCAAAACAAAGGCCTTAACCAGAGTAGATGCTACCAGTACTGCGAGATTCATCCTGGATCAAGTATACTGGCATGGGTGTCCACAAGTTATACTGAGTGATAATGGGACCAACTTCATGTCCTATGTGATCCTGAGGTTAAACAAAATAATGGGGATCTGGGGAGTTGTGTCAGTACCATATCAGTCAAAGACAAACGGACTGGTAGAACGGGTTAATGGGATGCTGGCCATAACGCTGAGGAAGCTAGTCGCAGTGAGAACTTCCGTGTGGGGAATGTACCTGAGTTCAGTGACGTTTGCCTACAACATCAATTATCATATGGCGACGGGAAAGACGCCGTTTGAATTACTATATGGGAGGAAGGCCACATTACCACCAATATTATATTCAGTAGTAGAACCTACATTGGGGATGAGTACTGAACAATACCTGAACTGACTGATGAGTATCCTGATCAATATGCAATCACAAGCATTTGATACTACCTTGAAGAAAAGGATACGAGTGAAATCAACGGATGATAGAAACTGACTGCCATTAGAAGAATATTGAATAGGAGAGAGAGATGCCTATTGCGATATGCATGATTTCAGATAAAGAACCAAGTTGGATGTGCTATGGTCAGGTCCATACAAAGTAATCGCCAAGATGGCGACTGATGCTTATTCCATCAAGAATCTCTTGGATGGAAGAGTAGCAAATTGAGTCCATGCTAAATATTTAAAGCGATGAATTGAAAAAAATAATAAAAAAGAGTTCCCAAAGGACCAATGAACTATTAAGTTGGTCATGTCCTGATGATTAGGTCAAGTCTGAAAAAGGACCTCTGGACCAATCTAGATGGTTAAGTCTGAAAAAAGGACCTCTGAACCATAAAAAACTGGTAGGTTTAAGTGTCCAGGATCCAGTTTGGGGGAAAAGATGGACCTCTGAACCAAAACAAGGTCAAGTCCCATAGAAAAAAAAATTTTGATAAGAGATATTGGAAAAAAATATATAATATTTATATATATGTAAAAAGCGTAGATAAGAAAAAAGAAGCTGATATATTTTTATAAAATTTTTATTTTCTATTTTTAATTGTTATCAGTGCGGGGATGATTCCACCTATGTCGCCTCTTGAGGGAGGGAGGATGGATCGCAGTAGGAGGAATAGTCCATCAAAATCAATATGTGATTGACACTCACAAGGGCGAGTCCTACTCAAAACCACATTTGTTGAGCGGACGCCGAGCCCTGAGAAAGTGCGACTAGGGGAAGAGAAATAGATATGCCAGAAGATACCAATCGTGAAACCCCAGAGTGGGGTGGAAAACAGCAATAAAGGAAGAGGTATTTGGTGAATAACCCTGAGTAATACCAATAAGGCACCGGCGCTGGAAAATTTGTCTTAAGTGCCTGCCAATGGGCCTCATCAAGAACACCAGACATGTGAGCTGGCAGCAAAGAAGGAATACTTGAGGGAGGTTGTCAAATCATACCCCAATTAGCACCATCAATGGAAGATAGCGATGGGAAGCTCCAGAGAAGAGGTAGTCATGTAAAGAACAGATTGCATCCTGTAAATGATGACTACAAGCTTCATGGAAGCTGAAGCTGAATGACCGATGAAAGTCAGGCGAGGCTGAGAGCTTTGTTAACCAACTTTGAAGAACTTGGCTGGCAAAGCGGAGAGCATAAGTGGCAGTATCCCAATCCAGAAGGTTGTCCAGATCTGAGGGATTCAGCACTAATGACAATGCCTCAGTGACTTGTGCATGAAGTTCAGCATAGGGGAGCTCAGTATGAATGCTGTTCTCAATTGTGAGCTCAGAAACCAGTACAGGGGGTTTGTAGAATTGACCAAGTCAGAAGAGGAACTCAGGGAGCAAATCTGACCTGGCCAGGAACAAATGATCTGGAGCAGTCAGCATAACCTCTGGAGCATTGACAATGATGTTCGGAGCCTCAGTGAAAGGAGCCAAATCCAGAAGGGTTTTGAAGTCCAACTTGGGGATTAACTGCATGGGAAGAGTCAGCTGAGAGTTATTTGAAATGATGGCACGCCTGGTTTCAATGGGATTGGATACCGTTTCCAGTAACTTGATGGAAGGACTAGCTGCTTGCGCCAGGCTAGGCGTATGAGTCCTGGAGGGACCATAGAAGAGGGTCCTGCCAAGCATCCTGACTCATTCGCTGGAAGAGGCAGAGGTCCAAATTGACAGACTGTTAAGAAGCTGTTGGTAGCGAGACTCTGAGTTTCAACATATGAGCAGGACTAGAGGGGGATGTCAGACTGATATAGAAGTTGACATTATGCACCCTACACTCCATTAGGCTCCAATTTTTGGAAATTAATTTCATAAAATTAATGAAATAAGCTTTCTGAGGGAAGAATGACTTACAGCCAAGAGGTTATAAATGAAATAATGAAGGCAAATATAAATAAGTATTCTTAATTAAGCCATGAGATGTATATTGATGGCAAGAGTCTCCTGTCTAGGATGAGGAGAGAATCAGGAATTCTAGGACGCCAGACTGAGAAACCTGAATATGACAGAGGGTCATATACCCTGATGGGGGGAAAACTGGATCCCAGGAAAAAGATTGTCATGAGTAAATCGATCACCTGGCATGACAAGAGGTCGTGGGGACCGCGCTCTGAGTAGGTGGTAGCAAGGAGGAAGAGGAGGAATGCCGTATGCCAAAGGTCATCCCAAGCAGCGTTGAGTATTGATGAAGTACTCCGCTTGAACCAATGAAGTATTTGACCAGGTGTCCAAAGTGGTGTTTCCATGCCCAGTCCTTTTCTCGCTGGAAATCTAGGCAAGAGGGGGATGTGTTGGGATTTTTGCCCATATTCCCAGCCTGCTAGATTACCTGGTATCACTAGGGGAAAAATTTCTTAAGGCGAAGTGAATTGGAAATTGGTTGACCCAAATTTTGGAGGAACTATGTTTGGGGGATTTTAGGATATTTATCTGGTCATATCCATTGGGGATCAATCTGGATGAATACCTAATATCTCATTGGGTGGAGTGGCTGACAAAATAAGGGCATCTGATAGTAATTAACTATCAGGTGTACCAATTGGGATTGGTCAGGTTTCATCACTGACTGATTGGGAATGTTTAATGAGTTGTGAGGCGAGTGATGCCACCTGCAACTAGTGAATTGATTGGTTGCTAGCCAATTATGGATGATTTTCTTGGATTGAGAGGAAAAGTTAATGATACATTTCTGACTCTTTTGTTTGAGGTCTCAAGGATGTCTAACGTCAGAATCCTAGTCAGGATGGGGAAGACCATCGCTGCTGAGATGAGGAAGGGTGATTCAATGGCAATGGCTGCCATTTCATCGAAAGAGGTGTCAACTGAGGGTTAGACAGCCAAATCCCCTATAAATTCCCTAGAATTCACTATAATAAAAAACACTCACTTACTCAAACACTCAAAAGTAGTAGTACAGTAGTAAAGTAGTATAGTAGTAGAACACTCAAGTATTACACTGGAAAATACTCACTGATTGACACAAGTCTACAGTTGGGAAAGAACTAATAAAGAACCTTATTAGTTTGACTGTAGATTCAGTAATAGTTAGACTATCAGCATCTAGCGTGAAGATTCCATCTCAAGGATATTATTGCAGAAGGCAATAATTGGTAGACTCTCAGAGAAGAGTAGAGATCTGAGCGGGGATCTAGAGATGAAGGGAACCATGGCTAAGGGATTGCTGCCAACTGTGTGTTGGGCCAAAGGGACTGTCATCAGAGGATCTTAATGAAGATTGAGTGGACAGGATTTAGGGAACAAATCCCTAAGAGTGCGATATTCAGTATTATTGGAAATACTGGCCAAAGCGTTGGGCCTGAAGATAATTCTAACTTGACTATGGATAATAGTCATCATACTATTATCAGATTATATATATTCTTACAACGCGAGGTGCACAAGGAAACCAAACCTGTGCAGTAATAAGTTTATAAGGGTTATTGGCCAAAAATAATCAGAAAACCTATGAAATTTTATACCAATTGTAACCTCTCATCAGGTAAGAAGAAATATGACTATCTTGTATCCTGGAAGGGATTTGATGCAGCAGAGAACTGTTGTGTCCCAGCGCGTGACTGTGCTCATACCCAAGATCTAATTGTAGCATTCCATGAGTGTTGGACATTTGCACTCATGGCACCAAAAAAGAATGTTTGGGTCAAATAGGCTAAAATGGGTAAATGTCAGACATTTACAAGTCCGCAATAATGATGAGATTAATTTAAAAAATAATAACGATTTTATCAGCCAAAAGACCCTGGCCAATCCTTGGTGGGAGCCCAAAAATTGGGGTAACACTATTTCAGATACATCATGGGCAATTAACATGAAGCCCAGTAGTGGGATTACTCTGAACCCGCAGCAGACTCTGAGGCGTTCATCAGATGGTTCTCCCCAAACAATGACCAGTTCCATTTGAGCACCTATGAGGGGACCACCCCCTTTTATAGGCTTGGTGGGGTTCCCCCAAGATGCAATAATTTTATCTTATGGGGATTGGCTGAAATTTATTAAATCAGTACCTCATGGGTATTTCTTGCCAAAAAAGCCTCCCCATCCATTGTTCAGCCTAAGTGAAGCAAGTTTTTGAGCTTTCATAGGTCACTTTTACATTTTTCCTTATTCAGACCATACTAAGCTGTCCCAAAGTTACCAATGAATTCCATTTGAACCTCAATACAGTTTAAATACTGAATGGTCAGATATTGAGAAAGTTTGTTTTCTCTTCCTCCACCTGCACTAATAAAGACATAAAAAATCAGCTTTTTTATTTTATTAATGTTTTTATCTTTAAATTAACAAAGCCATTGTGAAATCCAGCAGCATTTAACACCAGTGAGCACACTACTAACTGGATTTTCACAGCGAGCATTTCCTTGAGGCTGCAGGATCTAAGTCCAAGCAAGCCGTTTCTGCCATGAAGTTGACCCCTGCCCATAAAAACTCTTCCTTGCAAATGCCCCTGGAGGGGGGTGAATCCCAAAAAAGAGGAGAGGGTAATGTTATGTTTACATAGCCTGATTAAAGGCACCAACTTAAAAGATAAGGCTGGGTGGCAGGAGGTCCAAAGGGTTGAGTTGCAGGACCTTTCTGACCTAAAGCACACCTTGGACCAACGCTGGGTACAGGACAGATATGGTCAGGTTGGTCCAAGTGAAGTGCTTAATGTCCAGCCCCTTGTTTCAGTTTCTGCTTTAAAATGAATGAGTTACCTCTTAAACAATGATGTCTCATTTCAATTAATTGGTGAATGGGGGTTCAAACCCCATTCAGCTTACAAAATGTCCAACTTGGGTCAGCCTTAACTATAATCAATTACTAAAGTTTAGACTATTCCAAAGTGTACCACCCTGTTGGATGAAAGTGTGCACTTATTGGTGCACCCTGTCTTGGTACCACTTTCTCTGATAGACGATTTCCCCAGTTTGTCTAAAATGTGTTTCTTTGACACAAACTTTTCTTGTTGGTTGTCATCCTCCTTACAATAAACCCTTGGTCAGTTTAACATTTTTCCTTACGTTCAATTGTGCATACCTTTGCATGGACCTCTTCAAGGTGGTCTTGCATCATGTTATCCAATTCATTTGTTTTAAAATTGTTACAGTATCAGGTACACCTTTGGGATACATAGGTTCTCTCCAAACCAGGGCACCCGTTCACTATCAATTTGTTCAAAACTTGGTTATAAATGGCCCTTTGGGGAACAGCCAAGTTTTTCTGTTTGCTTGATCACTTTTTATGAGTACAGTGCTAACCACCCTCACCCTATATCACTTTAGCTCAAGCTCCCTCTGCTGGGCTATTCTTATTCTAACACTAACAACTAGTTCCCTTGCATTGGTCCAGTGCTCCGTGAACCACCACATTGGAAACTGGAGAGTTATAGACACTCTCCTGACAGCTGGAGATATATGATAGTTTTTTGCTAACTTTGGTAGGCATCTTCTATCTAGATAGACACTTTAAATGCCAGCAAGGGTTTCAATGCTGCCTGAAATAATATCTGGGTCTAATATAATTGTGAAAGTGGAGGTTTCTTTGTGAAGGTTAACCCTGCACTAATAGCATGAATTATTACATTTGCTCTGAAGGGGCACTCATATGGGCAATGAACTCAGAGGGAGGACTGATTAGCTTCAATTTTGAAATAGCCTCACACTTGGGCTCTACTTCTTCTATCTCTTGCCTTTCTGGATGACAAGTTGTTTGGCCAACAGCTGGCTAGATATAAATACTGGCAGCAGATTTTAATGACATGGTCAGCACATTAAGGTTGAGCTATGAGGATTTTATTAATGCATGGTTATTTAAGTGCATCAAGAAACTATTCTAGTAGCTGTTGGTCTATATCATTGTATCATTAGTTGCCAGACTGGTCCCATTATCCTAAGAGGGCTATAAATTTTTCTAAGAATCAGTTAACATCATCATATTCTTTGAGTCACACCTAGAACTTCTTGTGAAGTTGCATAGTCAATATCCAGAATTTGCTCAGCATCCTTGCTATTTGCTCAGATGTCAAAAGGAAGGTTGGTGATTTTCTATCTCCTTACTGAATCTTTTGAGAAGTCTGGGCACCTGGCAGAGTTATTGTCAGTTGATCACATCATAGTCATCTCCCCAGGAGTTGTAGCTTTAATCATTCGTCAACTGGTTTATTTTCAAATTTTTCTAGGGTTTGCTGGGTGTAAAGCTATATCAGCATCACAGCCTGGCTCTGAGAGGCACTTTTCAGGGTTTGTGGCAAGATTACTATTTTGTCACAAGGATAGCAGATTCTGTTGGATTTGTCAACGGGTTGCTAGCATGGCAGAGTTATTATCAGTATCCTCCAGTATGTCAATCCAGCAGTCACCATCAGTCATCCTGGGTGGTTTATTGAAGTAAATGCCCAGGAAAAAGACCATTATTAAACTGGTTTAAAATTAATTTGAAGGAAACTTGAACTCTATAATTAGATATTAATCGAGAAACTGATGTGGGTTTTTATCCTAGCTTTAAGGGATTTTCAGAACCTCAAATATTCTAGGATAATTGGTGGAACTCAGGTAAAAATGAATAGCTCTTAAATGGTGAAATAACTGATTCGCCAAATATTGGCGGAATCACCAAACCGTTCGACTCTAGTTTCGGTGGTAGGTTTGAACTCTGTTTTGGGCTTCATTAACAAGGTACCTCTAAATCTCAAGGTTCGAAGTTAATTAGCATAGTACCAGAAATCTTAGCCAAGGTAAGGATCATCTAAAACTTGAGTTATTTGTCAGCTACAGCTACCGTTTAACTCTTGAGACGAAATAGAACTCGACAACTTAATAGAATCTCAAATTAATATTATTAAATACAAGAAGTACATACATTTAACTTATTGCTATCGTTTTTAGAGGATGGTTATACAAAACACGAGTAAAGTTGAGATTTTAGTCCTCGATGCGGGCCCCATCATCAAACTGGGCGCTCGCATTAAGGACTATGCCCAAGAATTCGTCACCGTCCCCGAAGTTATTCGGGAAGTTCGGGACTTTCAGGCCAGGCACCAGTTGGCCATCTTTCCTTTCGAGATAAAGTTCGGGTACCTAGCGAGCAGGCATTTAAAGCTGGTACGGAGTTAGCTCGTCTGTGTTTATAGTTTGTTTTTATACTATACATCAAACGCTTTTATTTCATCTTAACCGTACTTATCAAATGGGTTCAGTCGTGGCCTTCTCCAAAAAGACCGGCGATTATGCGACGCTATCCAGCGTGGATCTTAAAGTTTTAGCTCTCACCTACATGGTCGAGAAGGAGAATTGCGGAGTTGAACACCTACGTACTGAACCAGTTAAGGTAGCCTTGTTCTTCTTGATGAATTGATTTTTCCAAGCCGCAGGTCCAACAAGGAGGTGGGCAACATCATTTTGTGCCCAAGGATGTTTTGCCAAAGGATGGAAATGCTAAAAATACGCTGGCGGAAAGCCAGGCGCCAGTAACAGCAACCAACTCAACCGAGGTTGGAGGTATGCTTTTGAGGCAGACGATATTAGTTTAGATTATTTTCACGCTGTACAATTTCAATTTCAACTTTTTTTTCTTTACGTTTCGAACTTCTTTACTGTTCTTCAGGTTGTTTTTTCGTAAGCTGCTGAAGTTTGCAAAATTGGTACGCTAGCTCTTAGGATCAAATTTTAAGACTTTTGCCTATATTCTGTCTTCTTTTACGATCTTAACCGCCTTATCGCTTGCGAAGCTTTTAGCATGATATTGTTAAAATTTTAACTACTCAAATGTTCATTTCCGTAGCCCCAGGGCTTAAAAGCTTGAGAGTTTTCCGGAGGTAGCTATAACTGAACCTTTCGAAAAGCTTTCGCTTTCCGAAACTGAACCAAGTTCTTCAGGTGAGGTTTAATAAGAGAAATTAAAAAGGTTATGATTTAATAAGGGTTAAATTATTGTTTATCAGATGAATCCGCTCCGGCTGAGCAGGAGGAAGAAGACGATTCTGATGATGGGGAATGGATCACCCCACAAAACTTAAAGTTGAAGCAGCTGGAAAGCTTGGGGCATCTTAAAAAAGGGGATGATAAAGATGAAGTTCGTAAGGTTGGGTGTATAACAACGGATTACGCAATGCAGGTAAGCCATGGCGGTATATAAAGTTGAGAATTTCTAGAGTGTTATCCTTCAAATGAACCTTGCGCTTGTTTCGGTTGAAGGGTTGATGGTCAAATACTTGAAGTCGTTTGTGTTGCGCTGCCATGCCTGTTACAAGTAGTAGTCGGCAACCGATAGTAGCTAATCCCTGGTAGAGTGACGACCAACCTCACCAAGCAGTTTTGTCCCAGCTGCGGTGGGCCCACCCTCATCCGCACCTCCTGCTCGGTGGATGAAAATGGCACGGTGAAGTATTATTTAAAAAAGAACTTCCGGTACAACCTACGTGGGATTCGAGTAAGCCAGTTTGAACTGCTTTGATGCGTTTGTAGTACTCCATCCCCACCCCCAAAGGTGGTCACGTCAACTCCGATCTAATCCTTCGTGAGGATACCAAAGAATACCAGCGCGCTTTAAAGAACTACTTTCACCGTAAGGAGACAAATCTGTTTGATCCCGACTACCTCCCTGGAATCTTAACGGGTAAACACGCGGCGAGTAATCGTCCTCCGACTATAGGCTATGGCCGCAGAAACCCTAACCAGGCTCGCCGCTGCAAAGGGCGCAAGAAGTCATAGCCAGTTCCATAGTGTTTTCCAGCCAAGGTTCCCACCTCAAAAGTTGTTGCCTTACAACTTCTATCTCAGAAGTTTCCCAATGCAGCAACCTCATTTGTAACCAACGTTCCCCGATCGTTTGACCTGAATGTTATAGAAATTTTTTTATGTTTTATGTTGCTGATTTTAGCTTTGATTTCTTGTCATTTTTTGCTAACCTAAGTAGCTTTAATAATCTGTAAAGGCTAGTGCATTTAACTTACACAAAGTGGCGCATCTGTACATCCTGACCGGTCAGGCTTATGGACTATCTATTGCAACCTGTTTCTGTGCGAATTCTAAGGCTCATATTTTATTTTACATTTAGTTTGGTTCTCGATATGGATTCTATTGGTCAAAGTTTAGTTGAGCTTGGTTAACCACAATTGGTTTTGGCTTTAAAATCTAGAGGTTCGCTTTCTAAATCTATATATCTTTCTCCCTTTTACCACAGCATTGGCTGATCATTTTTCAGTTGAAGTTGTCGAGCTATAAAGAGGTTCAATAGCTATTTTAATAATGAATAGATTCTACAACAGCTTAAAGTGGAGGGGCTTTAAATACCAGTTTAAACACTTTTGGTGCCCTACCAGTAGCTCCAATGTATTCCAAATAAGCCCATTAGTACTAAGTGATCAAGGTATAAATGAGATTATTGAAAGTATAAAACCAAGGGTGAACTTTTTATAGGAGAGATGATATAGACCACGTCATGACTTTGGCTTTTCAAAGCTCTTGTTGATGTATGGCGTCTAGCCTACTCGTTATACCTTGATTGGTAAGCTTATTATATTATCCAATTCCTGCTACCTTGAGTCAAAACCTCGATCCGTATGCTCTTTGGAGAACGTTGATACTAAAAGTATCTGAGATTTTAGCAAAGCATTCAAAGCGAGGTATTTATTTAACCTACAGCTTTTGGCCACTTACAGTAATATGGAATTTCAATTCTACCAACCATTAGGTTTGGTTACTAGCATTCCATTTGTAAGGAGCTATGCATATCTGTGCCCCAATCATAGCTAGGTAAATAGTGCTCAGATTTAGCAAAGTTTATAAAAGTGCCTTTCTCTACCATTTTCTTAGTTAAAATAACACCATGTAAACAAGAATTGGGCTCAGAATGGTATGCAAGTTTTCAGCCTTTCTACAATTGGGAAGTCCATTTGGCCAAAGAAACAAGAGGATTAGATACAGGAGCAAGGAAGGTTGGTAGCACAGCAAAACTCAAGCAAGAAAAGAAATGACTGCCCTGGGAAGTGACCAAGGAAGATGGACAGCACTACAAAGTGGGGCAGTTAGCTCAACTTGGGATGCACAACCCATGGTGGAGAAGCAAATTGGGAGCCAAGGGGTGGCATCAGGTTGGGAAGTGGGGTTGGATATAAGAAGGGTGCTAAACCAAGTGAGAACATCCCTAAAATGGGGGTTTGGGCAGCTGTACCTTGGAGTTCCCTTCACTCAAAAGATTAAATAATCAGGAGTGGTCCCCTTAAAGCTCAAGAGGCCTTAACTGCAAGCAGCTCAGAAGCAGACTGTAAGTCCTGGGGAATATCCCCTGTGTGTCAATCAGGCCCTCTTCCCATTTCTGAGTAAGAAGGCTCTGAAGAGGGTAGCTGTACCCCTTGTTACCCAGGGTGACCTCACCCATGTGGTAGATGAGCACTGGGTAACAGCCCTCCCTCTTCAGATCCCTCCCCCAATGCCAACTCTCACTTGGCAGAACTAGTATGTCTGATCAGAGAAATTTGCACTGAGATCACCAAAATAAAGTCGATTGGTCTGAAAATGAGTGGAAACAAGCCCAAAGATTGGAATCCATATAGTCAAAAAGGGATGAAGATTGATTCATCAGCTGGAATCACTGACAATTTTGATTCAGCCAACACTGCAATCATCAAAATTTACCCTCTCCTAAAACTGTCAGGGATGAACCCTGACATGCAGGTAGTAGCATCAGACACTATCGATGGTAGTTTGAAGCTCCCTTCTGGCAAATTGGGTATTGCAGCTGATACAACAATTTTGACTAAATGATTGGCCCAGCGACCAGGCATGGGCAGGTTGGGCATCCCAAACCCATTCCCAACCAATTGGGACCACCCCTACATAGGGTGGCCCTGGGGGATTCCCACTGCTTGTCAGGTCAGATGCCATCACACTAACCATCAGAAATGCAGTTGAGCCTCAGTTCAGGTGTTTGAGGTTGAACCAACAGCAACTCAGCCTGCCACCAAATTCTTCAATGTTAGTTCCCAATGAGCTTATCTGCCCCTATTCCTGAATATTTTACCAGTTAGGTCAAAATTGAGGGCATAATCCCTGCTTGTTCCTGTATTAATCAACTACTATCTAATCAGTTGCATTGTACTGAGAAAATTGTTGGTCAATTTTCTTCACTTTCCTTTACAATAAAATTTTCCTCAAAAAACTATCAATTTTTATTTTATTGATATCCTTCTGGCCACACTCCTGATGGCTTTTCTCTGGTGGCCCATCAGTCCTTATACCAGATGGGCTTTACCAGTACTGATGGGCACTATGGCCCCTACCATCATCAACTGGATTCTGTGAGCTAGATAATTCTGACAATTCAACCTCATTACTATAAACTTCTGCCAACAATATAATAGGATTTTGTAGCCTTACATCCACCATCTCCAAGCAAGGATCCACCCCCTTGTCTCCTCAGTTGAATTGAACCCACCTGCCAGTACCTTATAGAAACTATACCTGTGGTACCACCCCCTGCAGCAAGACCACCAGTATCTGAGGCTGTCTCTATTTAGTTCATTTTTGGGTTTCTGTTCAAGATTACCCTACATCAACAGTTTATCATTTCCCAATGTCTGGCTCCATACAATATCATATGTGCAGCAATGCCTCTGGCATTCTGGCTTGCTTTTTGGGTGCTTATGCATGCTGACTGGCAGGCCAATCTAAACTTTTGTCATTTTTTATGACATAATCAACCAACCATTGTTTCCAGCACTTCCGCCCTGCTCTTTGAGGTGGGCATTGCAGTGGTTACCCTCTAGCAAATAAATGTGCAATCAGTAGTCTGTTTTTTGTTGTTCATTTGGTCACTTAACAATTTTGTGGGTAGTATCCACTCTACCTTGGAGAAATTTCTTCAGGCTGGCAGAGCCTCGTGAATTATTACCTCTCCCCCTCCTAATAGCCTGGAAGAAAGTTCATATATTCCTTCCTGAGAGATTTTAAATCAGGTTCTCGACACCCTCACTGAGGTGCAAATGCATTTGGCAATTGCCCTTAACAATGCTGCTGCATTATCTCATGCCCAACAGGGGGTCACTTTATTGGACGCTGTGGAAGGGGATGCCCATCGGTGGGTTTGAGGTCTTCTGCGCTCTTCCTCACAAGTGGGAGATCCAACTTCGCTGATTACCATTGTATGGACACCTTGAAACCTCCGGTGTCACACTCAGATTACTTATTCAGATTGCTCTCTACTATGGCTGAAGCCCCTAGCTTGGCTTCTTTGATCTCTATCTTCTGTGAACTGGCTCCCACACTGGACCTCTCTAATGATATGCTTCAGGCAATCTTTAGATCAAGTTTGGATTTGGTTTCTGCTCACCACAAGGTTTGGTCCACTTAAAAAGGAACGGTAGATCAAATATGTACTGCCACAACTACTATCAATGCCTCCCCTCGCCATACTTCCCGCTATCAAGGGAGAAATTTTATGATAGGATTACCCAATGATAACACAGATGCAGTCTCTACCATTGAGTCAGTGATAGTTTCAGATTCTGAGCCCATAACCACTCCTGCGTCAGAGTTGTCTAATCCTGGTTCACCTATAAATGAATCAGTAAAAGCCCAGATGGAGGAAGCCGATTCTCAAGCCCTCGTTCTTCCCAACTTTACTCCAGGGAAAGCCCCTGACCTTCCCCCCAATTTGACTGCCATTTCTTCAGTTGCAACAGAAACGTCTGAATCTTCCAATAAAAAAAACTTCGCTTATTTCTTATTAACTATGAAGATTAGTATCAGATCTCACCATGTCTACTTTGAGGCCCTGGTGGACACTGGAGCCGCAGCTAATTTGATGAGTGTTGAGTTAGACCAACAATTAGAACTGGACATGGACGTGGGTCCATTGGTGATGGTGGCTTCTTCAGCCTCCCAGACATTGTATACTGTCCGTCATTCAGTACCTTTTTTGGTACACCAGTTTAGCTTTTGTGATCGATTTTCTGCTATGCCAAACTTGGTGTTTCCAGTAAACTTAGGGGTGGGATGGTGGCGCTGACAACATATCAAGATCCACCTGGAGTCTAACATGTTGTCATTCATTTATGATCAACTGGAGGGTGAATTTCCCTTAGTTGACACTCTTAAGAAAACTCAAGCTCACCTTTCTATTACTTCCTCATCTCGCTTGTGGGCATTCTGTCCAATTTTCCCAAAAGTTTAATGCACTATGAAGTAGCTTCAATTCTGAAAAGGTGGATCATCTGCCTCCTCATACTAAATTTGACCTGGTATTTTGTATGACAGTGCAGTTGGTGAATATCAATTTTCCGTTATACCCCCATACAGCGGAGGAGGAGGTTGCGCCTAACACTTGCTTGGACAATATGCTAAAAAAGGGTGGTTGTTTAAGAAAACATTGACAACCGCATTTAGAATTGTCTTCACTAGAAAAGCTGATGGTTCCCTCCATCCCTGCGTGGATTACAGACATTTAAACAAAGTTATGGTTCACAATCCCTACCCCCTGCCTTTGGAGCAGACAATCAGCCAAGCAATCAACAAATCTCATGTGTTCTCCAAGATGGATCTCATCAATGCCTTTAACCAGATTTGGGTAATGAAAGGGCAAGAATGGTTAACAGCAATCCAGATGAAGCGAGGCATTTTCTGATTCTACGTAATGCCCTTTGGTCTGAAGAATGCCCCCGCTACATTTCAATGAATAATTGACAGTGTACTGGGTGATCTTTGGTTTACTTGCACGGTCGCATATACCAATGACATTCTGGCTTACTCCCCAACTCCTGAGCAACATGCTATTGACTTGAAAGCAGTCGTGGCTGCTTTGCATAAGGCAGGCTTGTTCATTAAGCCTTCCAAATGCGAGTTCTATAAGGAGGAAGTCACCTTTCTTGGGAACCTCATCCTTATAGATGAATACGCGATTCCTCCCAATAAGTTGGATGCTATCTGTCAATGACCAATCCCTAAAACCCAGAAACAATTACGGAGTTTCTTGGGCATCATTATTTTCCTAAAAGAATTTTCCCAGCTCTTTCCCAACTAGCTGCCCTGCTCCACCCCCTCACAGGCGAGAATGTACTGTTTTTATGGACGCTCAAATGCCAGCAGGCATTCAAATCAATCAAGGAGGTGTTTTTATCCCCTCCTGTCTTGCAACATGAGGATCCTGCCAAGCCATATATTGTTGCATGCAATGCCTTCTTGGTGGCAGTGGTGGCAGTGTTGCTCCAAGAGCACAATGGCTTGGAGCATCTGGTAACCTATTTATAAAAAGATTACCTCTACAGAGCATCCTTGGGCCATCTATGTCAAGGAGTTGGCAGCTGTAGCGTGGGTATTAACTCAATGGAGGTATCTGTTACAGGGTGCTCAACATGAGCTTATGGTCCGCATGGATCGCCAGGTTCTCTTGTATTTTCTTAAACCCCAAAAATTGGCGCACCAGCAAGAATGAACCTATTGGGACTTGTGAAGTTTGAATTTCAAATATTAATTCATAAAAGGTGCACTTAATGTACTTCCCGATTTTCTCAGATGCAGCCCCACCCACTGTCCCTCAGACTCAGAGGTAGTGGATCTCATTACCATGATTCCTGCCACTCAAATTTTGTCTATTGTTCCCGCTGTCATCTCTTCCATCGCCCTTGCTACCAATGCCCCACTAGTTGCTCAGGTCTTAGCTGCCCAAATGACCTGCCCTGAAGATGTGGAGTTATTCTTGCATTTGTCCCTCCAAAATCATAAACAGTCTCTTTACTCCTTGGTGGAGGGCCTCATTTTTTCCACTCATGAATTTGGGTTTCCCCTCCCTTCAGAGCTGAGGTATTTTGTGCGCATCATGATCCCCCCACGGTTGGCCATCTGGGCAATAAGAAATGCATTGAATTGATCAAGCGGACCTACAATTGGGTGGTTTTAACTAAGGAAGTCCCAGACTGGATCGCCAATTGCATTACTTGTGCCCAGGATAAGTCAGATTGCTCTGGTAGAAATGGGCTTCTACACCCCTTACAACAGGCGGAGGGTCTATGGACATTGGTGTCCGTGGGTTTCATCATTGAACTCCCCTGCTCTAATGGGTTTACGGAGGTGATGGTGGTGGTGGATTGTTTCACTAAGTTTTCCCTTTTTATTCCCTGCACTTCCACAATTTCGTCAGAGGAAACCACTCGTCTCTTTATGCACCATGTGTTCTCAATGTTTGGTCTCTCACAGGAGATCATCAGTGACTGTGGCTCACAGTTCATGGCGCGGTTCTGGAGCAAACTTTTATCTATTCTAAAAATCTCTTGTCATTCCACAGCGTATCATCCCCAGTCTGATGGACAGACCAAGCAAGTTAACCAAGTCCTAGAACAGTACCTGCGTTGCTATGCTGCAGCTGCACAGGACACCTGGGCTAACGACCTTCCCCTTGCTCAATTCGCCTTTAACAATGGGACACACGCTTCCACGGGGTTTTCCACCTACAAAGCAACGTTGGGTTATAACCCTTCCTTTTTGGTCAGACCCTGCTTGTGGCCAAGGTCCAAGATGCCGCGGATCATAATGAACATATTAGGTCTACTCAATACTTATTGCAGGAATACCTCAACAAAGCCTTTGAAGACTACAAGCGGTTTGCAGATTGTAAGTGACTCCCAGGTCATGACATAACGGTGGGCTCTAATGTTATGCTCAATATGCGTCATTTGAGAATGCAAGTACCCTCCCATAAGTTTGCAAGTAAGCGTTTGGGCTCCCATTTGGTAGAGGAAGACTTGGGCAATGGTGCGTTCTAATTAAAACCTCCAGCTCACTGTAAATAGTTCCCTACCTTCCATGTTTCCCAGTTATCACCCTTTAAGGGCACGGTTCCCATGGATCCTGAGCTAATTGTTATTGAAAATTTGGAAGAGGTCAAAGTGGAAATTATCCTGGCTTCCTGCAAGTCCTGTCAGTCCGTTCAATATATCGTGGCCTGGAAAAGGTATCCAGCTTATGAGAACAGTTGGGTTAAGGCTCACAATTGCGCTAACTGCATAGAACTGGTTGAAGCGTTTCACAAATCCCACCCTGACGCTCCCCCCCAAAAAAATCGTGACTGTAATGACAATCAAGTTACCCAAGGCGCACAAAAATGTGGCCCTCATGCAGTTTCCTAGTGGTGGTGCCCTTCTTTTGGAAAAAGAAAAGGGTAATGTAAGTCCTGGGGAATGTCTTCTATGTGTCAATTGGGCCCCCTTCTTATTTCTGAGTAAGAAGGCTCTGAAGAGGGTGGCTGTACCCCTTGTTACCCAGGGCGACCTCACCCATGTGGTAGATGAGCACTGGGTAACAGCCCTCCCTCTTCATATTCCTCCCCCGGTGCCCACAATCACTTCAGCAGAACTAGTACGTCTGATCAGGGAAATTTGCACCAAGGTCGCCGAAATGAAGTCAATCAGTCCAAAAATAAGTGGAAACAAGCCCAAAAATCAGAATCCACATAGTTGAAAAGGGGCAAAAATTGATTCATTGGCCAGAATCGCTGACAGTTTCAATTCAGCCAACACCACAATTGTCAAAATTTACCCCCTTCCAAAATTTTCAGGGATGATTTCTGATGTGCAGGTAGTAGCATCAGACACCATCGATGATAGTTTGAAGCTCCCTTCCAGCAAATTGGGTGTTGCGGCTGATACAACACTTTTGACTAAATGAACGGCCCAGCGACCAGGCATGAGCAGGTTGGGCATCCCAAACCCATTCCCAACCAATTGAGACCACCCCTACATGGGGTGGCCCTGGGGGATTCCAACTGCTCGTTGGGCCAGATGCCATTATGCCAACCATCAGAAACGCAGTTGAGCCTCGGTTTGGGCATTTGAGGTTGAACTGACAGCAACTCAGCCTGCCACCAAATTCTTCAATGTTAGTTCCCAAAGAGCTTATCTGCCCCTATTCCTGAATATTTTACCAGTTGGGTCAGGATTGAGGGCATAATCCCTGCTTGTTCCATCAACTACTATCTAATCAGTTGCATTGCACTGAGAAAATCGTTGGTCAATTTTCTTCACTTTCCTTTGCAATAAAATTTTCCTCAAAAAACTATTAATTTTTATTTTATTGATATCCTTCTGGCCACATTCTGATGGCTTTTCTCTGGTGGCCTGTCAGTCCTTATATCAGATGGGATTTACCAGTTCTGATGGGCACTATGGCCCCTACCGTCAACTGGATTCAGTGAGCTAGATACTTCTGGCAATTCAACCCCGTTATTATAAACTTCCGCCAACAATATACTGGGATCTTGTGGCCTTACATCCACCATCTCTAAGCAAGGATCCACCCCCTTGTCTCCTCAGTTGAATTGAACCCACCTGCCAGTGACCTTGTAGAAACTATACCTGGGGTACCACCCCCTACAGCAAGACTATCAGTGTCTGGGATGTCTCTATTTGGTTCATTTTTGGGTTGCTGTTCACAATTGCCCTACATCAACGGTTTATTGTCTCCTAATGCCTGGCTCCATACAACGTCATACGTGCAGCAATGCATCTGGCATTCTGGCTTGCATTTTGGGTGCTTACGCATCCTGACTGGCAGGTCAGTCTAAACTTCTACTGCCGTTTTCATGACACAGACAGCATAACCCTGAGGATTTTAATAGTTTAAAGGTGGAGTATAATCTGAAAAGGCTTTTAGCTTTCCACAATACTATACAGATGCTAAAACTTGTCACCAACCATCCAGCGTGATGTTAATTTAACTATTTTTAAAGCTTAAGTGATTGGAGAATAAAGGTTTGAGGTTGCAAAGAGCAAACTATATCCCATTGATAATAGGCACATGGATATGGGGCTGCTGAGGCCTGATGGTACTCATCATGCATCTGTTCTATAAATTCTAGCTAAAAAGAAGCAAAAGCAAGTTAATCTTTTAAAATATTAAATGTAGAACCAGATCAGACCCTTATAAGCTTAAAAGTCATCTCTGCCACCTCAGTGCAACTTACAAGCCTTAGATAAGTAATCAGGATAAGTTCAGAGATTTAATCCTTATTGATCTGCACCTTGCAAATTGATGATGAAATAGTAGCTTCTAACTATTCTATACCTTAACTCCAGGGTACATGTTTGTTAGCCATTGTGCCTTTGAATAATATCTACCCTGGAGGTTATGAATTAAATAATCAGTTCTAAATGGGCTGCATAAACAATTTAGGCCCAAAACATCTGTTGGGATAATTTCCCACCTTTCCGGCTTCCTAGATTACCTGTTGAATCACTAGGGATAAGTTCTAATGATGAGTGAATTGGATATCAGTTGATCCCAATTTCAGGTTATTTATGTTTGGGGATTTTGGGTAATTCACCAGGTTTGGATCCATCAAAGATCGATCCAGATGAATGCTTAAGATCTCATTGGGCAGAGTTGCTGACGAAATAGGGGCATCTGATAGTTGATTAACTATCAGGTGTACCAATTGGGATTGGTCAGGTTTCATCACCAACCAATTGAAAATTTTAGGAGCAAGTTGCAAGGTGAGTGATGCCACCTGCAGCTGGCAAATTGATCAGTTGGTTCAAGACCTTCCATAATGGGCAACAAATCCCATTACCTAAGCAGGTCACTCACCAAATAAAGTTGGTTTACTGTGATTGAGTGGGAAACGTTAGAGACACATTTTCTGACCCTTTCCATTTCAGGTCTCAAGGATGTCTGATGGAGAAATCCTAACAAGATGGAGAAGATTATCCCTGGTGAGACGTTGGAGGGAAGTTCAATGGCAATAGCTTCCATTTAATGGCTGAGACGCCAACCAAGGGTTGGGCGCCAAATTTCCTCTATAAATTCCCTAAAAATACATTAATAAAAAGATTCATCCTATTGAAAGAAAATAGTTCTTTCATTTGGCATAAGTTTTATTCATCTTCAGTAAATTATTGTTAATTGTGTACAATAAATGTGGACTCTATTGTCATATATAAAGAGTAAGGATTGAGGATTCTTAGAAGAGAAGAAGAACTTTGAAAGGAATCTCTGAAAACTCAGCATGATGAAAAGAAAGGCCGTAAACCTCTGAATCTGATAGCGAATCAAGTTAGACAGATAAGGGAAGAAAGTACTATAGTTGACATCAACAGTATATTGTGGATAATTACAGGTCTAGCGTTTGACCATATCATGTTTATCTATTCAACTATGGATAAAAGTTGTCATACTATTACCAATAAAATACCAAATTTTATCAAGCAATGCAAATTGTGCACATATAGAACCTGTGAAGTTACTTTTGAGAGCTATCAGTTGGTGAATAACCCAGGATTATACACTTGGTACTCATGAGAAGGGTAGCTAACTCCCAATTTTAACAATTGGTGCTCACTACAGGGGATAGTTGTTTAATATACACAATTATAAGATGTCATACAAGGATGAGTGTCGGAATTTTAATCAGATGGAATCCTCCAATGTTTTAGCATTATTTGGGATGAAATGGCTAATCCAGGCGGAATGGCTCATTTACTGAATTTATATGATTTAATGTGATTGCTGGTTAGTTGCTCCCCAATTTGGGTTGAGCTGAGTTAGTATTCTGCTGAGTTTGTAAATAGGGTTGAGTGGGGACAATCAGTGGCCCCACAGTAGCATAAGGATCACTGACAACTAATAGCCAAGGATGATAGAATTAGTATCAGTCAGCAGAATCAGTGTTTGACGCCAACTGCCATTTGTGGACTGTTGTGGGATTTCCAGCAGAAAGCTGATGTATTTGCTTCAATCGTTCATCTATGAATTCGCTGACTCGACTGATAATCCAATATTGGCAGATCCAAAAATTATGAGTTCAAGGTAGCCAAAGTTGTTTCCGGTGCTTCATTTATTATAATTGATTAATTGAGATAAGACAATAAGAGATGTCAGTGGGATGCCAATATATTCTAAGTCAAAGCGAGCAATTAAAGTTGTTTCTGGCGCATTTATATCAACTTGAAGTTCAAACCCAAATTCAACATTTATTTATAATAATTATTTATATGGCTCACCGGCGACTTAAGGCTGAGGATGAGCCAAAACTAATTTGGACATTGGGAAGGATGGAGCGAGAGGGATGACGCCAGGGAAGAGAATAGTGCAGTAGTAGAATAAGAATAGTAGTTGGCTGGAAGAACCAGCGGAAGAGCCATTAGGTCAGCGGTGGGCGCAGTAGAACTTTAGTAAATAGTATAAATACCTGGCGCTTCCTTCTCAATAAATGTCTCCCTTTGCCTATTCTACCTTTTCTATAAGTTTATATTTATTTCATTAGTTGGAGTTTAGGACAGGGAATCCCCAAATGGCATGGGTGACATGCCAAGGGGTTAGCCAGCGTTGCTGGCCCCAATGCCTAAGGCAAGTTGCAAGGGCTGACCAGTCTTCATACTGGTTAGCCTGCCAACTAGCAGAGACCATAGTCAATTTTCCAACATTGGTGCTCACTATAGGGGGACTCTTCTGGTTGGTGCTGAAGTAGCTGATGGGTTGGTGAAGAGGTGGCGGGGGTGTGCCACTGTGGTTTATTTCCAGCAGTTGTTGGTGGCAGGGAGGGGAAAGCCCTGGACGCCCACCCCACACGCTGAGGTTGGAAGTAGGAGGATTACCATCTGGTTAAGTGGGGGAAAATGTCGGAATTTTAACCAGATGTAATCCTACAATGTTTTAGCGTTATTTGGGATGAAATGGCCAATCCTGGCGGAATGGCTGATTGACTGAATTTCATATGATTTAATGTGATTGCTGGTTAGTTGCTCCCCAATTTGGGTTGAGCTGAGTTAGTATTCTGCTGAGTTTGAAAATAGGGTCGAGTGGGGCCAATTGGTGGCCCAAAATTAGTATAAGGATCACCGGTGACTAATAGCCAAGGATGATCCAATTAGTATCAGTCAGCAGAATCAGTGTTTGACGCCAACTGCCATTCATGGACTGTTGTGTATTTCTGGCAGAAAGCCAATGTATTTGCTTCAATTGTTCATCTATGAATTCGCTGTCTGGACTTATAATCCAATATTGGCTGATCCAACAAACATGAGTTCAAGGTGGCCAAAGTTGTTTCCGGTGCCTCATTTATTATAAATGATTAATTGAGATAAGACAAGAAGAGATGTCAGCAAGATGCCAAGATATTCTAAGTCAAAGCAAGTGGCCGAAGTTGTTTCTGGAACATTTATATCAACTTGAAGGTCAAACCCAAATTCAACACTTATTTAGATTAATTATTTATATGGCTCACTGGCAACTTAAGGCTGAGGATGAGCCAAAACTAATTTGGAAATAGGGAAGTATTGAGTGAGAGGGATGACGCCAGGGAAGAGAATAGTGCAGTAGTAAAATAAGAATAGTAGTTGGCTGGAAGAACCAGCGGAAGAGCATTAGGTCAGCGGTGGGCGCAGTAGAACTTTTGTAAATAGTATAAATACCTGGATCTATCTTCTCAATAATTATCTCCATTTGCCTATTCTACCTTTGTTTATAAATTTATACTTATTTCGTTGGTTGTATTTTAGGCTAGGGGATCCCCAAATGGCACAGGTGACATGCCAAGGGTTAGCCAGCGCTGCTGGCCCTGATGCATAAGGTAAAACAGCAAGTGCTGACCAGTCATCATACTGGTTAGCCTGCCAACTAGCAGAGCCCATAGTCAATTTTCTGACAATGAGTTAAAAAACTAGGGATGAAATTGGCAACCATCAACAAGAACGCCTTGAATTCACCAATCATACAGAATTTTCTGCCTTGGAGGAGAGAGGCACTAAGAACAAGTAAGGATTAGAAGATGTCTTCAATTTCAGCAATGAGTTATTAGGGAAAGTAATGCCAATAAATGAGAAATGAGATCTTGTTTGAGAAGTTTTATTCTTAAAAACTGAAATTAAAGCAGATCACGTTCAATTGCGTTCACTCAGCTCAGATGTGGAGCGCCTAGTGAAATAAATTGAGGAACTAAAGACTCAAAGATATGAATGTGAACCATATGAGGTGATTGATGTTAAAGAAAGGACCTCAAGAACTCCAGTTAGGAGTTGACAGTTCCAATAAATATGCTGACCGCATTTGCAGCCATTCCAGAGAAGACCCCTTTAAATACTCAAGTCAGTTGGGTAACCAAGCTAAGAGAGGCGGCTAGAGAAACTTTGAAGGAATTCAGAGTACGCCAAAATTACCCACATTTCATTGGGATAACGCCCCTGCGTTATTCTGATTGTTTGACATGATTATGTTTGGGTATGACAATTGCCAAAAATATTTGAAGGTGATGAACTGTTTGGACACAGGCTGTCAAAACTTGGTTTTGTATCATCTAGAGGGGGACAGCTGGTCTTACTCGTAGGCCAAAGCTGCCATAATGAAGGAGTTTGGAAGTCCACGCATATGTTGAAATGCAAACAGGATTTATGGGAATCCAATTCCAGAAGGATAAGACCTTAGCAAATTACACTGACCAATTTCTGCCAAGAATCACAGATTTTGGTCATAGTAAAAGTACTAGATGATTTTGATGTGCATATCACATAACAAGAGGCCCTTCAGCATTATTGCAATTTACATCAAATGATGACTTCCATGATAGAAAACAAAATTACCGCCTCATAAATGGTGGATTTGAAGATATCAGGAGCCACGTTTGAGGACCCTAAACAAAACTTCAAGCTGAGTCCAGTCAAAATTTGATTCCTACAAAGGTGACTGAAAGCACTAATGAGTCCAACGATTGAACCTTGTTAGGAAACAAGCCCAAGGAGTTCAAGCAGACAGATAAGACGTACAAACACTGTCATCAGTGCGGAGGGGAGGTTTACTTTGCTGATCAATGATATAGCAAGAAGCTAAAGAAGCAGATCAATGTGGTCCAGGTAAAGGAGGCCAAACCTACAAAGGAGTCAGGAAAAGGGCCTGCGGCCTGGATGGGGAACAGTCTAGAGCTGCGGTTAAAACCATTCCTATAATATCTTAAATGAAGAATTTGACATCAGCGATCTGTTCATCAATGACAATGCGCATGACCAACTTAACAAGTGGTCAATTTGGATGTTAATGCAGTAACCAGATCTGAAGCAAAGGGTATTGACCCCAAAATAATCAAGGAAGTTTCTCAGCTTTATGCGTGACAACTGGCAAATAAAATTTGAGCCAGAGAATCTGGAAGAGTTGACCAAAGTCAAATTAGATGAAGCAAACCTGTCTATCCCCATTAGCGCAATTAAGGAGTCATTTCCTGATCTGTCAGCGCAATTATTCACACCCTCAATTTGGAGAATAACGCCACTATACACTCAGTAAACACCTTATTACAATACTCCAAGTGTACATATATTGACATATTAGTCAATTGAGTATGGGTGCAGGCAATAATTGACCTTAAAGCGCCTATCAATATTTTTATGACCAAGCTGGTGAAGAAGATGAGAATCTCACCTGAATTGGAGCATAGAAAGAATATTGGACTGCTGGCTCAAGTACAACCATCTCCTGTGGAGCGTATAGAACTTTACCACTCATATTTGGATCTTTAGTGGTATCCGCTCAGCAATAGTTTTGGCCAATAAAATTATGATATTCAGATTAGGACTGAGTTTTTAAGAAAGTACAGAGTTAATTGTAACTTCAAAGATATTATGTTAACCATATTAGGTCAGACGCTACCTCTAGTTTATTAGAAAGATAAAGAAACTCCACTGACCAGGAGAAACAATTTCATCTTATGATCTACAATGATGGCATAATAATTATTTGCAACCCATTTGGTTGGGAGAAAATGAAGAGAAATGTTTACAGAAATCCTGGGAAATTGGGGAATTTGCCTCAAATCAAGAATTTGAGGACCATATTGTTAGGATCGCAGATCATAGTCAATACAGGATTGACATTGGAGATACCTGAGTTGCTGCATGAAGAAGTTGGAAGCCCCTGGAAGAAGTCCAGAGTAGATCCATGGGTGGCTCCTGGAATAGTTTGCTGGGTCATGGAGAAATTTGAGTTCTCCTGGCGAATTTGAGTGGAAAACCAATGAAGTTTTAGAAGAATCAGATCGTTGCATTTATCTATCTGATAATGGCAGAATTGAGAAAATTTCATATTTTGGGACCCTTTATGAGATGGGATTGATGGCAGGAGTGACCTAGAGTATTATTCTATTGGTCAATTGAGAGCAATTCGTTGACTGATGGAAATACAGCAGGAAGAGGTGCTAAATTATTCAAAAAGTATTGGGAAATCTTTGCCCAGTACAATCACGATTTAGGATGCATGGTCTGTCACATTTTAAGTTTACACTAGGGAAAATTTGCCAATAAGGATGAGACTGTTTTCAATGGTCAAAGGCCACTGAAGTGGTGGTGGAAGAAGAGATTAGCAAACTAGTGAAGCAGGGGCTTCTAGTTCCGTCATCAAGTCCCAGGTGAGCCCTATCCTGATTGTAAAGAAGAAGTATGGCTCTAACCAGGTAGTATTCAACAAATGGAAGCTAAATAAAATAACAAAGAAGAATTTTTATCCAATACATGAATTGATGATGCATTAAATTAATTTGGAGAAGTGAGGTAATTCTCCACAATAAATATAATATTGGGATATTGGCAAATTGATATGCCAAAATGAAGATCAGGAGTATTGCATGATCATCGTCACACAGGGCTAAACCACCCAACTAGGATGCTCCAAGGTCTTTGCAATGCACCTGCGACGTTCCAGCGAGACATGGACGCCATGTTAAAGACTTGGAGTTGCCATGCATCCTGGTGTACTTGGAAGATATAAATGTGTTCAGTAGGACCTTTAATGACCTTTTACGCCACTTGGAAGAAGTCTTTAAATGACTGTTCAAGGCTAACCTGAAGATTAAGCTGAGGAAGTGTCACTTCTTCAAGAAAGAGTTGGAATATCTGGGGTTCATGATCAACTCTAGTGGACTGCAGCCACAAACCCAGAACCTTTAGGCCATAGAGAGGATAGCCATCCCAAGAAGTGACTGAGATATCCAAGTGTTCCTTGGAATGGTCGGATACTACCAAAGATTTATACAAAAATTCGTGAGAATTTCCAAGCCCTTTTTCATTTGCTGAAAGATCTAAAGAAACGTTTGTTTGGAATGAAGAGGCTCAGAGTTCTTTTGATGAGTTACACCAGTATCTGATAGATTTCCCAATATTGAAATATCAAAATTCAATCAAGGATTATAGTACAGACCAATGCTTCATTAACAGCAATTGGCACCATCCTGAGTCTTGTAGATAAGCTAAGGGATGAGCATCCAGTAGCTTATGTGAGCCGGACGCTATCAGCAGAAGAACAGAATTACACCACTACTGAGTGTGAATGCCATGCAGTTATTTACACTTGTAAGCAGTTTCAAGTCTATATTCATGGAACGCACTTTATAGTGGTGACAGACCATTTTCCCTGCGTTGGCTGCATAACCTAAGAGAAGCAGAAGGATGTCTGGCCCAATGGGCATTAAAGCTTCAGGCTTATGACTATGAGATAGTTTACCAAGCGGGAGCTTCTCACCAGAATGTGGATGGCTTATCAAGGTTGCTAATGGTTCAAGTGGTATACCAACAAGCTGATGAGCTGTTCAAGTAATGATCAATAAAAAAATTGGTAACGAGCCCTGAGACATCCAAGGTGTGCTTTAGAAAGAGATGGGAAACATCAAGACTATGGATGTAAAAGTTTTTAGGAAAAATTATAAAATTATTTTTATTCCCAAGACTATCAGAACAAGTGGTAATCATTCAAGCTGTGCATAAGGTAGTTGGGCATGGAGGCCTATGGAAGACAACTGACAACATTTTCCATTACAATTACTGGGATTCTATCAACTATGAAGAGGCCGATTATCTGGCTTGCTGTGTGGAGTGCCAGTTGCACAAACCCAACAATAACATGACTGAGTATCAACAGGTTCACCCTGGATTTTCTTGGCATATGGTGTCCATTGATGTGATAGAATCACTAACCATGAGCACAGGGGGAGTCATATATCATAGTTGCAATTGACCATATGACTAAATGGGTTGAGACGAAGGCCCTGGCGAAAGTGGAGGCTACAAGTACTGCAAGGTTTATCCTGGATCAAGTTGAATACTGCCATGGATGTCTGAAGTCTTGTTAAGTGACAATGGAAAAAATCATATGTTTCAGGTGATCCCTGTAAGTCCTGGGGACCAGCTCCTGCAACTGGATAGGGAGCAACACCCCTTTCAGACAAAAAGGGGTCCAAAGGCCCAAGTGGACCCCCTGTCGCAGTTGAGCGACTTGACACATGTGGTAAATGAGCGCTGAGTGACTGCTCTTCCCCCTAAAGACAACCAGGTTTCTCCCCTCCCCCTCCTCAACCCTGGTAAGCCTAATAGAGGGGGTCTGACAGGAGATTATGCAAGCCAGGGGCCATTGGCAGGCCCCTGGGACCCCTCACTCACCAGGGAAATCATGCCAAAATTTGGAGGAAATAGCCAGTACTAATGTTGGAGCCCAGCCTGTAAATTCTGGGCTGGAGAAGCCAGTCCAGACTTGCCGGTGCCAGAAATCAGATTGGAGCATGATTCAGGCTTTGAACCAGGTTGCAAGCAACTTGGACTAGTTGCCCCTACTCCCTGGGATGGATCTGGGAAGTTCAGATCATGAAAATAGTCAGATTGAGAGTTCAGACCAGGTTGTGAATGACCCAGCACAGTGGCCACAGCCCCCAGGACAAAATCTTGGGAATGCAAACCGTGTGGACAGGCTGACTTGGATGGTCAGGGCCCAGATTGGTACCATCGATCTGGTTTGTCCCCAAAAATTTTGGAAAAATTTGCAAAAGTTTTTTTTGATTTTTGCTAAGATCTAGGACATCCCCCCACCCTCCTCCCCACCAGCCAACCAAGTCCCATCGCCGTTCCCAATCAACCAATCCCTTGGCACTTCCACTATGTGATTCTCCCCATACTTAAGGCAACTGCCCTGTCAAGGGGCAGTTGTCAGTTCATTTTCTAATCTTCCTGCGCTTTGCACTAAATAAAACTTGAATACTCCAGACACCTTGCCACAGCCTCCATCTGTTTACTTTTTTCAAAATTCCGCCAATTGATCCAGTGAAGTGCACTGTTATCCAGATAATCATCCTGATGTTCACCGACTGAGGCATCCAGTCACTCAACTACACCATGCGGTGGCAAATTATATCTGCCATAAACCATCTCACCCCTGATGACAAAGTCGCTTCTCCGTCCATTTTTGTGTATCTGTGTAACATAAATCCATCCGTTTGCTCCATCGCTGGGATCTCCAAAACTGCTCCCCTATTGGAGCAGCGCCAGGGCGCCCCTGCCCTGGTGCTCACAAACTTGGCCTCCATACCTGGCTCATCCGCCACTGGCCACACCCACCTGAGGACCCTGGAGCACCCCACCCAAGGGGAGCTAAGCCCTAACGCTCACCGTGGGTCCATTTCCCTCTCTGCACCGCACCCCTGTTTGCGTGGTGGCCCCTGTGCTGCCCCTCGCTGGTGCACAAACTCACTTGTTCAAAGCTGAAGGCCAGCAACTGCAAACCCTGGAAAAGTTGTCATCCTCCCTGCCTTTCCCGCCCTTGGGGGTTGCCCCCCACAAGTCTCGCGGTTGCCCCCATTGCAACCATCTGGTTTGTCTTGGGGCCTTTGGTACATTAATGAACCTTTACTTTCCTCTTGTCCCCAATAGATCTCCCCTACTTCAAGTCGCTCAGACCGCTGTGCCTTTGGCATTCTGGGCTCTTTACTGAGTGCTCACACACCCAGACTGGGAGACCAGTCTAATTCTTATCAGCTGCCTCCATGACATAATGAACCAACCAGTAACCTCGGCCTTCTCCGCCCTCCTTGCTGGCACTAGCAAAGCGTTGACCTACACTCTTACCCTAAATTTTCTCTCCCTTTGCAACCTGGACTTCTCCTGCTGGTCAGCTGCCTCATCCATCTGAGCATGCTGCCAGCCTGTGGTGAACTGTCCCCTGACCTGCTGAGCCCTGGCGACAGATGTCACCCCATAAGTCAACATAATAGGGTTTGGGGTCCCCCTATCCCTTCTGATGAGGTGGCTAACCAAATCCTGGGTGTTCTGGCGAAACTTCAGGTGCACTTTACTGCTGACGGGGGAAATCCCCCTTCCCTCTGATGCCCAGCAGAGCGTAGCTCTCCTTGACGCCCTAGATGGGGATGCCCGTCATAGGGTCATGGGAGTGCTCTGCTCCACTGCTAAGTCTGGGAACCCACCCCTTTACTTGCGCTGGTCACTTTGGCGGTCCAGACCCCTGAGTCTAGACTGGCATGCCTCCTCCATCTTTTCACACTAGGACAAACAGCCACATACCTACCCTCCCTGATTGAAGCCTTTGCGGTCCTGGTCCCCCACGGTTCCCATCCCTCCCAAAATTGCCATCTCCACCTTCTGAGCTGCCTTGGACCCCACCATGGCCGCCCATGCATCTTGGGACCCCCTCCCCGGGCCCTTAGAATTGCATTCTCTGTGGCCTGTGCAATTGGGGCCAGGCCTTTCCATACCCCGCATGTGCTGTCGCAGCTCTCAAGGTACCGCGTGCCACCCCTTCTCCCCCTGCCAGTGGTCGCGGCCAAGGGAAGCGCCCCCCAGGCCTCGCAACCCTCTGCGACCCTTCTGTACCCACTTTGGGTACCTTCCCTCAGAAGAACCCCTGCTTGCCACACCCCCTGCCCTCACCCCAGATCAGAAGAGTTGGTCCTTGATTTCCCAGAGCTCAGAGCCTGTCCATCCTGGCGCTATCACCCCCCCAGCTAACCCAGGGGCCCCCCTCAAAGAGAGTGGAGTGGGCATATGCATCAACCCTCACTGCCCCATTTGGGACAAGGATGAAGCAGAAACCTCTCCCCAATTACAGAACATCCTGGCGCCTCTTGGTCAATCTCTTCTGATGATGGGTCATGCCCCCCTCCTCGCCTGCCCTCTCTCTCGCCCATACCAATAAAGAGGATCAAGCCTACTTCTTGTTCACTATCTCCTTCCCCTCAGAGTCGGGCAAAATCACTGTGAAAGCCCTCCTTGACACTAGAGTGGCAGGCAACTTTATTGACCTCAGTGTGGCGCGTTCCTTGGACCTGGCGATGGATGAAGCCTCATTGGTCCTGGGCGCTTCATCAGAGCCCATGAAGTCCTATCGCATCTGATGCCCATTGCACTTCTCCGCTCACGATTTTAGGTTTAGTGACCACTACTCATCCATACAGGACTTGCTCTATCCCGTGATCTTGGGGGTGGGCTGGTGGCGGCGCCAGCAGGTCTTCATTAACCTTGCAAATAACTCCTTGTTGTTCTCAAACCTCAAGTTGAGTGGAATATTTTTTAAAAAACCCTCCCCCTGGGCACATCCCTTGGCTCCATTTCCCCCTGATCCCACTCCTATTGACCTCCCTTCGGACTTCCTCCCTTACTAACCCCCTATAAGTCCATCTTTGACATGTCGCTGGCTTCCAAGCTCCCCCTACACTCTGAATATGATCTAACAATTCAGCTGATGGTCGATCTAGTTAATATCAACTGCCCTCTCTACCCCTATACTGAGGAAGAGGACAAGGCTTTGGGGATTTGGCTAGATGAGATGTTAGAGAAGGGGTGGCTTATTAAGAGATCTTCCCCTGTCACCTCCCCCCATAGTTTTCGCTCAGAAAGCAGATAGGACCCTGCGCCCTTGTGTCGACTATGGCCACCTCAACAACATCACCATCCCTGACCCCTACCCTTTATCCTTAGAGAAAACCATCGACTAAGCCATTGCCAAATCCCAGGTCTTCTTAAAGTTGGATCTGGTGAACGCCTTTAACCAGGTGAGGGTGGCGAGAGGACAGGAGTGGCTCACAGCTATCCTCACCTGCCAGGGTTTTTTTCAATTTAGAGTGATGCCCTTTGGTCTGAAGAATGCTCCAGCCACCTTCCAATGCCTCATCGATGATGTGCTTGGGGACTTGCGCTTCTCATGAGCTGTAGCCTACATCGATGATATTCTGATCCACTCCCCTACCCCAGAGCAACACGCCAAGGATCTAGAAGCAGTGGTGGCAGCCTCCACAAGGCAGGGCTTTTCGTAAAACCCTCAAAGTGCGAATTTTTTGGGATGAAGTGACCTTCTTAGGTAACCTCATCCTGAAGGATGGATATGCTGTTCCCTCTTCTAAGCTCGAGGCAATCCATTCTTGGCCTACCCCAACCACACAAACAACTTTGAAGCTTCCTCAGCACCGTCACCTTATTATAATAATTGTCCCCAGACCTCGCCCAATTGGCGGCACCCCTTTACCCTCTCACTGGGAAGAACGCCCCCCTTTAAGTGGTCCCCAGAATTCCAGCAGGCCTTCAATTCTATCAAAGAGGTTTTCCTCACCACCTCAGTTCTGCGGCATGCTGACACCTCCTGCCCCTTTATAGTAGCCTGTGACGCATTGTCAGTTGCAGTGGGCGCCGTGCTGCTACAGGAGCACAAGGGGGTCAGCACCCAGTAGTCTACTACTCCCATAAATTCACCTCCTCAGAACAAGCGTGGCCAATATATGACAAGGAGCTAACGGCAGTGGCGTGGTCACTCACCCACTGGCGATACCTCCTGCAGGGCGCCCGGCATGGAATCACCATTTGGACCGAACATAAGGCATTACTATAATACCTCAAACCCCAGAAGTTGGGGCACCGGTAAACTAACACATACCAGGATCTATGTGGGTTTAATTTAAAATATGAATTCATAAAAGCCCCCTGAACGTAATTGCTGGACATGCTCAGCTGGAACCCATCTCTATCACCCAATGGTGGAGAGGACCTGCTAGAGCTCAAAACTGTAGTGCCCCCTCCCAAATCCTCTCCTTGGCCCCCCAACAGTAGCCTTTGCCGACCTTGCTTCCAGACGCCCCACTCCTCCTCTGCGTCCTCGCTGCCCAGACCTGTTACCCCGAAGGATTAGAGCTTTATACTGAATTAAAGTCTATGAGTCAGAAGAGAGCCTCATATACTTTGTGAGAGGGAACCATCTGGTTCCGTGATTGAGTTTGGGTCCCCCCATCCCTACATAGCTGTGTTATTGAGGAACACCATGTCCCCCAGACTGTTGGGCACCATGGCATCAAGAAGTGCGCGGATCTCATAAAGAGAACTTATAATTGGCCGGGGTCCTCAAAGGACATTCCCTCCTGGATCTCCCGCTGTGTCACCTGCGCCCGGGCAAAAGTGGATCGTTCCAGGAAGAAGGGGTTGCTACACCCCCTGCAGCAGGCTGAAGGACCAGGTACCTCAGTTTCAGTGGACTTCATTGTGGAGCTCCCCCACTCTAATGGCTGAGATGCTATCATGGTAGTTGTAGATCAATTTACCAAGTTCGCGCTCTTCATCCCCTGTCTCTCCACTATTACTGTGGTGGAGACCGCAAATTTATTTGTCAACCATGTCTTCACCATGTTTGGTCTCCCCAAAGAGATAGTGAGTGACAGGTGACCCAGTTCACCTCCCAGTTCTGGGAAGAGTTGCTAACCCTCCTCAGCATCAAGCCCTGAAGATCCACTGCCTACCACCCCAGTCCGATGGGCAGACTGAGCGGGTGAACCAGGTATTGGAGCAGTACCTGCGTTGTTATGTGACAGCCTCGCAGGACACTTGGGCTGAGGCCCTGCCCATGCGCAGTTTGCATATAACAATTCACTCCACTCCTTGACCAACATCTCCCCTTTGAGGCCACCCTGGGTTACAACCCCTCCTTCCAAATTGGCCCCCAGCTCTCCTCAGCAGTTCCTGCAGCTGAAGACCACATATGTGCACTCTGCAAGACACATAACCTGATTCTCAAACATTTGACAAAGTCCATTGAGGACTACAAAACATCTTGCTTATTAAAAGTGCCTCCCTGGACATGATATTGAAGTCAGCTCCCTCATCATGCTGGACACCTGCAATCTTCCCTTAATAGCCCCCACCAAAAACTCGCAGCCAAAAGCTCTGGTCCCTTTGAGGTCAAAAAGACTTAGCAATGGAGCCTACCGTTTGAAGCTGCCCACTCATTGGAATCAGCATAATGTCTTACACACCTCCTCCTGACCCCCTTCAAAGGGGAAATACCAACATCACCAGAGCCAATCCTCATTGTGGAATCCCAGAGAGTGAAGGTGGAGGCTATCCTGGCTTCCCGGAGGTCCCGCAGATCAATTCAATACCTGGTTGCATGGAAAAGCTACCCCTCTTATGAGAACATCTGGGTGAGTGCATGTGATTGCGCAAATTGCAAGGACCTGATAGAAGAATTCCACAACTCCCACCCGGCAGCCCCTGTCCCCCAGAAGATTGCAGCCATCCTGGCCATAAAGCTCACAGAGAGGCACAAGAATTATGCCTTGGTCCATGCCCCAAGTGGGGGTCTCCTCCCTGTCAAAAAAGGAAAGGGTAGTGTAAGTCCTGGGGACCAGCCCCTGCAACTGGATAGGGAGCAACACCCCTTTCGGAAAAAAGGGGTCCAAAGGCCCAAGTGGACCCCCTGTCGCAGTTGAGCAACTTGGCGCATGTGGTAGATGAGTACTGGGTGACTGCCCTTCCCCTAAAGACAACAAGGTTTCTCCCCTCCCCCTCTCCTCAACCCTGGTAAGCCTAATAGAGGGGGTCTGCCAGGAAATTATTCAAGCCAGGGGCCATGGGCAGCGTAAGTCTTGGGGACCAGCCCCTATAACTGGATAGGGAGCAGCATCCCTTTTAGACCAAAAGGGGGCCAAAGGCCCAAGTGGACCCCCTGTCGCAGTTGAGCGACCTGATGCATGTGGTTGATGAGCGCTGGGCGACTGCCCTTCCGCCTAGAAATATTCATATCTCTCTCCTCCCCCTCCCCCAACCCTGGTAAAATTAATAGAGGGGACCTTCCAGGAGATTATGCAGGCCAGGAGCCATGGGCAGGCCCCTGGGACCCCTCACTCACCAGGGAAACTTACCAAAATTTTAAAAGAAACAGCCAGCGCGAGTATTGGAGCCCAGTCTGCAAATTCTGGGCTGGAGGAGCTGGTCCAGACTGGTATGGTCTGAAAATCAGATCGGAACTTGATTCAGGTTTTGAACCAGGCCACAAGTGAATTGGCCCAGTTGACCCTACCCCCCAGAACAGATCCAGGAAGTTTGGATCGCGTAGACAATCAAATTGAGAGTTTGGACCAGATCACCAACAACTGAGCACCAAGGCCACAGCCCCCAGGACAAATCTGGGAAATTTGAACTGCATGAGCTGCACAACTCAAATGGTCAAGGCCTGGATCGGTACCAATGACCAGGTCTGGCCCCAAAAATTCAGGAAATTCTGCAAAAGTTTTTTTTTGATTTTTGCCAAGATTTTAGGCATCCATCCACCCCCCATCCACCAGCCAACCAAACCCCATCGCCAATCCCCAACCACCCAATACCTCAGCACCCCACTATGCAATTTGCCCAATACTTAAGGCAACTGTCCTGTCAATGGGCAGTTGTCAGTTCATTCTTTATTCTTCCCATGCTTTGTGCTAAAATAAAGCCAAATACCCCAAACGCCTTATCACAGGCTCCGCCTGCTTGCTTTCCTTTAAAATCTTGCTAATCAATCTGGCAGAGTGTGCTGCCACCCAAATAATCCTCCTGATGATCGCTGAATGGGTCATCTGGTCACTTGACCCCACCATGCAGCGGTGGATTGTATCCGCAGCAATCTGCCCCATTCTCAATGACAGAGTCAATTCTCCATCCATTTTTGTGTACCCATCTAATGTGAACCCATCCATTTAATTCGCCGTTGGGATTCCTGAGACTGCTCCCCCATTGGAGCAGCCTCAGGGCGCCTTCGCCCCAATGCCCACAGGTTTGTCCCCCACACCTGGTTAGTCCACCACTAATCCCACCCAAGGGGCTCGCCCCTAATGCTCGTCGGGGGTCCGTTTTCCCCTCTGATGATAACCCTGCCCATGCAGTGGGCCCTGTGCCGCCCCTCCCTGGTGCACAGGCTCACTTGCTAGTAACTGAGGGCCAGCAACTGTGAACCCTGGAGGAGTCATTATCTTCCCTGCCTCTCCCACCCTTGGGGGTTGCCCCCATTGCAACCATCTGGTTTGCCTTGGGGGCCTTCAGTATATTTATAAACATTTACTTTATCTCATGTCCCCACTAGATCCCCCCTTCTTCTAGTCGCACAGACCGCTGTGCCCTTGGCATTCTGGGCTCTCCACTGGGTGCTCACGCACCCCAGCTGGAAAGCCCAGTGTAATTCTCATCAGCCATTTCCATGACATAATGAACTGACCCATAACCTCAGCCTTCTCCGCCCTCCTCTTGGCACTGGCGAAGCATTGGCCTACGCTCTAACCCTAAATGTACTCTCTCTATGTGACCTGGCCTTCTCCTGCAGGTTGGCTGCCTCATTCATCTGAGCATGCCGCCAGTTTGTGTTGACCTGGTCCCTGCCCCACAGAGCCCTGGCGACAAGTGTCACCCCATCAGTCAACATGATAGGGTTGGGAGTCCCCTATGCCTTATGATGAGGTGGCCGACCAAATCCTGGGTGTCCTGGTGGAACTTCAGGTGAGCTTCACCGCCGATGGGGGGAAATCTACCCTTCCTTCTGATGCCCAGCAGAGCGTAGCTCTCCTTGACGCCCTAGATGGGGACACCCACTTCTGGGTCAGGGGAGTGCTCTGCTCCACTGCTAAGTCTGGGAACCCCACCCCTTTACTTGCGCTGGTCACTTTGGCGGTCCAGACCCCTGAGTCTAGACTGGCGCGCCTCCTCCATCTCTTCACACTAGGACAGACAGCCACAGACCTACCCTCCCTGATTGAAGCCTTTGCGGTCCTGGCCCCCATGGTGCCCATCCCCTTAAAATTGCCATCTCCGCCTTCTGAGCTTCCTTGGACCCCACTGCGGCTGCCCATGCATCTTGGGACCCCCACCCCAGGTCCTTAGAAATTGCATTCTCTGTGGCTCGCACAATCAGGGCAGGCCTTTCCATACACCTGCATGCACTGTTGCAGCGCTTGAGGAGCCGCGTGCCACCCCTTCTCCCCCTGCCAGTGGTCGCGGCCAAGGGAAGCGCCCCCCAGGCCTCGCCGCCCTCTGCGCCCGCTCTGAACCCACCTTGGGTACCCTCCCCTGGAAGAGCCCCTGCCTGCAGCACCACCTGCTCTCACCCTGAATCAGGAGAGTGGGTCCTCGTTCCCCCAGAGCTCAGAGCCTGTCCATCCTGGAGCTATCACCCCCCCAGCTAACCCAGAGGCCCCCTCAAAGAGAGTGGAGTGGGCATACGCATCAATCCTCGCTGCCCTATTTGGGACAAGAAGTAAGCAGAAACCCCTCCCCAGTTCCAGACCAGCCCGGCGCACCTTGGTCAATCTCTTCTAATGATGGGTCATGCTCCCTCCTCAGCTGCCCTCTATCTTGCCCACCCCAATAAAGAATATCAATTCTACTTCTTGTTCCCTATCTCCTTCCACTCAGAGTCAGGTGAATTTACCATGCAAGCCCTTCTTGACACCGGAGTGGCAGGCAACTTTATTGACCTCAGTGTGGCGCGTTCCTTGGACCTGGCAATGAAAGAAGCCTCATTGGTCCTGGGCGCTTCATCAGAGCCCATGAAGTCTTACCATGTCTGACGCCCATTGCACTTCTCTGTCCACAACTTCAGGTTCAGTGACCACTTCTCAGCTGATCAGGACTTTCTCTACCCCGTGATATTGGGGGTGGGCTGGTGGCAGCAATAGCAGGTCTGCACTAATCTTGCTAATAACTCCTTGTTGTTCTCAAACCTCAAGTTGAGTGGAGAGTTTCCCTTGTTGAAAACCCTCCCCCTTGACACATCCCTCGGCTCTATTCCCCCCTGGACCCCGCTCCTATTGACCTCCTTTCGGACTTCCCACCCTTCCTAACCCCTATAAGTCCATTTTTGACATGTCGCTGGCTTCCAAGCTCCCCCTACACTCTGAATATGACCTAATATTTCAGCTGACGGTCGACCTAGTCAAAATCAACTGCTCCCTCTACCCCTACACTGAGGAAGAGGACAAGGCTTTGGGGATTTGGCTAGACGAGATGTTAAAGAAGGGGTGTCTTATTAAGAAATCTTCCCCTGTCACCTTTCCCATAGTTTTCGCTCAGAAAGCAGATAGGACCCTGCGCCCTTGTGTCGACTATGGCCACCTCAACAACATCACCATCCCTGACCCCTACCCGCTGCCCTTAGAGCAAACCATCTCCCAAGCCATTGCCAAATCCAGGGTCTTCTCAAAATTGGATCTGGTAAACGCCTTTAACCAGGTGAGGGTGGCGAGAGGACAGGAGTGGTTCACAGCTATCAGCACCTGCCAGGGTCTTTTTCAATTTAGAGTGATGCCCTTCGGTCTGAAGAATGCTCCAGCCACCCTCCAATGCCTCATCGATGATGTGCTTGGGGACTTGTGCTTCTCATGCGCTGTAGCCTACATCGATGATATTATGATCCACTCCCCTACCCCAGAGCAGCACGCCAAGGATCTAGAAGCAGTGGTGGCAGCCCTCCACAAAGCAGGGCTCTTTGTAAAATCCTCAAAGTGCGAATTTTTTGGGATGAAGTGACCTTCTTAGGTAACCTCGTCCTGAAGGATGGATATGCTGTTCCCCCCTCTAAGCTTGAGGCGATCCAGTCTTGGCCTACCCCCACTACACATAAACAACTTTGGAGTTTCCTCGGCACCATCACCTTCTTAAAAAATTCTCCCCAGCCCTCACCCAACTGGCGGCACCCCTTCACCCCCTCACTGGGAAGAACGCCCCCTTCAAGTGGTCCCCAGAATGCCAGCAGGCCTTTGAGTCTATCAAGGAGGTTTTCCTCACCGCCCCAGTCCTGCGGCATGCTGACACCTCCCACCCCTTCATTGTAGCCTGCGACGCCTTGTCAGTGGCAGTGGGCGCCGTGCTGCTACAGGAGCATGAGGGGTCGAGCACCCAGTGGCCTACTACTCCTGCAAATTCACTTTCACAGAACAAGCGTGGCCAATATATGACAAGGAGCTAGCGGCAGTGGCGTGGTCACTCACCCACTGGCGATACCTCCTGCAAGGCGCCCAGCACAAAATCACCATTTGGACTGACCATAAGGCATTACTATACTACCGCAAACCCCAGAAGTTGGGGCACCGCCAAACTCGCACATACCAGGACCTATGTGGGTTTCATTTTAAATATGAATTCATAAAAGGCCCCCTGAATGTGTTGCCAGACATGCTCAGCTGGAACCCATCTCTATCACCCAATGGTGGAGAGGACCTGCTAGAGCTTACTACTGTAGTGCCCCCCTCCCAAATCCTCTCCTTGGCCCCTCCAATGGTAGCTTTTGCTGACCTTGCCCCTGATGCCCCGCTCCTCCTCCGCGTCCTTGCTGCCCAGACCTGTTGCCCTGAAGGGTTAGAGCTTTATACTGACCTAGAGTCCTCAAGTCAGAAGAGAGCCCCATACACCCTGTGGGAGGGAACCATCTGGTTCTGCGATTGGGTTTGGGTCCCCCCATCTCTACGCAACTGTGTTATTGAAGAACACCATGTCCCCCAGACTGTTGGGCACCATGGCATCAAGAAGTGCGCTGATCTCATAAAGAGAACTTATAATTGGCCAGGGTCCTCAAAGGACATCCCCGCCTGGATCTCCCACTGTGTCACCTGTGCCAGGGCAAAATCAGACCAATCTGGGAAGAAGGGGTTGCTACACCCCCTGCAGCAGGCAGAAGGCCCATGGACCTCAGTCTCAGTAGACTTCATTGTGGAGCTCCCCCCTCTAATGGCTCAGATGCTATCATGGTAGTCATTGATCGATTTACCAAGTTCGCGCTCTTCATCCCCTGCCTCTCCTCTATTATTACTGCGGTGGAGACCGCAAATTTATTTGTCAACCATGTCTTTGCCATGTTTGGTCTCCCCAAAGAGATAGTGAGTGACAGGGGACCCCAGTTCACCGCCCAGTTCTGGGAAGAGTTGCTAACCCTCCTCAGCATCAAGCCCTGCAGATCTACGGCCTACCACCCCCAGTCCAATGGGCAGACTGAGCGGGTGAACCAGGTACTGGAGCAGTACCTGCGCTGTTATGCGACAGCCTCACAGGACACTTGGGCCAAGGACCTGCCCCTTGCACAGTTTGCGTATAACAATTCACTCCACTCCCTTGACCAACCTCTCCCCCTTTGAGGCCACCCTGGGTTACAACCCCTCCTTCCAAATTGGCCCCCAGCTCTCCTCAGCAGTCCCTGCAGCCAAAGACCATGTGTGTGCACTCCACGAGACACACAACCTGGTTTGTGAACATTTGACAAAGTCCATCGAGGATTACAAAAAGTTTGCCAACCAGAAGCGCCTCCCTGGACATGAGATCAAAGTCAGCTCCCTCGTTATGCTGGACACCGCTCACTGGAAGCAGCATAATGTCTTCCACACCTCCCTCCTGACCCCCTAAAAAGGGGAAAGACCAACATCACCAGAGCCAATCCTCATTGTGGAATCCCAGGAAGTGAAGGTGGAGGCTATCCTGGCTTCCCGGAGGTCCCGCAGATCCATTCAATACCTGGTTGCCTGGATAGGCTACCCCTCATATGAGAACATATGAGTAAGTGCATGCAAATGCGCAAATTGCAAGGACCTGGAAGAAGAATTCCACAACTCCCACCCGGCAGCCCCCTGTCCCCCCCAGAAGATCGCAGCCATCCTGGCCATAAAGCTCCCAGAGAGGCACAAGAATTATGCCTTGGTCCATGCCCCAGGTGGGGGTCTCCTCCCTGTCAAAAAAGGAAAGGGTAGTGTAAGTCCTGGGGACCAGCCCCTGCAACTGGATAGGGAGATGCATCCCTTTCGGACCAAAAAGGGGGCCAAAGGCCAAGTGGACCCCCTGTCACAGTTGAGCGACCTGATGCATGTGGTTGATGAGCGCTGGGCGACTGCCCTTCCGCCTAGAAATATTCATATCTCTCTTCCTCCCCCTCCCCAACCCTGATAAAATTAATAGAGGGGACCTTCCAGGAGATTATGCAGGCCAGGGGCCATGGGCAGGCCCCTGGGACCCCTCACTCACCAGGGGAAACTTACCAAAATTTTAAAGAAACAGCCAGCGCGAGTATTGGAGCCCAGTCTGCAAATTCTGGGCTGGAGGAGCTGGTCTGGACTGGCTGGGGCCAGAAATCAGATCGGAGCATGATTCAGGTTTTGAACCAGGCTATAAGTAACTCAGACCAATTGCCCCTACTCCTCAGGACAGATCTGGGAAGTTTGGATTGCACAAATAGTCATATCAAGAGTTCATACCAGGTTGCAAATGACCCAGCACAGTAGCCACAGCCCCCCGGGACAAATCTGGGGAATCTGAACCATGTGAACAGGCCAATTCGTATGTTCAGAGCCCAGATTGGTACCATTGACCTGGTTTGGCCCCAGAAATTCAAAAATTTGCAAAAGTTTTTTTTTATTTTTTACAAGATCTAGGACATCCCCCACCCTCCTCCCCACCAGCAAACCAAATCTCATTGCCAATCCCAATCAACCAATCCCTTGGCACCTCCACTATGTGATTCTCCCCATACTTAAGGCATCTGCCCTGTCAAGGGGCAGTTGTCAGTTCATTCTTAAATCTTCCTGTCAGCGCTACAGTTCTTTGGACTGGTGCCGGAGTTTGTGGTGGCTCAAAGCTGGAAAATTCAGAAAGAGCTCCAAGGAGGAAATGGGAAAATGGGTTAAAATACTGAATATTTTATTAAACTAAAAGGCATCAATATTTATAGGGCGCATTGGGACTTGGTGCCTTTGGGATCGTCGGGGCCTCATCTGTTCAGGATCTTTACTGATCTTCCAGAATGGCCTCCTCATGGGCGTTTTTAATGGATAGCATCTCTCACCTGACTGAATGGGTGGAAATGCTGCCCCACGTGACTCAGGAATAGGGGAGGAGGATCCTGAAATAGATTTAGCTCAGGTAGGTTCAATGACCAATACAGCACAGCCTGATTCAGAAAAGGGAATTTGATTCAATTTTGATCTTGAATCCTGACAATGTCCCCCTCAAGATTCTGTCAGAGGGGGATATACAGCTGTAGGAACCGACCATGCACCCAATTTACTACATTCCCTTGATTGATGTCAGCAATGGAGTACTCAGACTTCACCTTATGTATGACTCTGTAGGGTCCAGACCAAAGTACACTGAGCTTATTCTGTCATCCTTTAGGTCAATGATGATAAATGAGAACGAGGGCACCTAATTGAAAATCTGGTAAAGAGGGTCATCCGAGATTAGATCAGGATGTCTCTCTTCCAGTGGTGGTGATAATGCCTTGAGTGGCTTAAGCTTGGAGCCAGATAATTTCATCAGCTAGAGCCCTCATAGTTAAATCAGAGTTCTCAGGGGAGGAGGCTTTGAGCAGGGCTGGACGCTACTGGGTAGCCGAGGTGCCCGCCCATATAGGGCTTCAAATTGAGACATCTGATGACACGGTGATAGCTTACCCAGTAGGCAAGCAAGGCGCTGGGTAGATAATGGTTCCAACGGGCAGGATCTGAGGTGGCCAACTTCTGTAGGATGGAAACAAGAGTTCCATTAGTGCGTTCTACCACCCCATTAGTAGATGGGTGGTAGGGGGCAGCGAAACTCTTGGTAGTGCCAAATAGCAAAGTTAGTTCTTGTACTACCTGGGAGGTGAAGTTCAACCTATTGTCTGAAAGTAAGGTCTGGGGCACCCATGCTGGGTGAAAATGGAGCGAACAAGAAAAAGAGCGGTAGCCTTAGCAATGGCTGCAGGGACTGAGATTGCCTCAACCCACTTAGTTAAGTGGTCTATAGCTAGGATAATATACCTGTGACCATGCAGCCCAGTGGGAAGGGGACCCATTACATCGATACTGATGACATTGAAAGGTTTGGTCGGGGTAACAACTGAGTACTGATATTGAGGGTTGGCCTGGTCTTGGGATCAGCAGGTCATACAAGCTTCTAAAACCTCTTGGATGGTTTCTAATATTAAGTCCCAGTAGCAGCGTGACTTCAGCCTCTCATGGGTCTTCTTAACCGCCCCATGTCCCACAGTAGAATGGCCTTCCAGGATGACATCAGTTTGAGAGGAAGGTCGGATATAGGAAAGCCAGTTGTTGTTGACTTTCTTGTAGAGTAGCCCATCCTTGATTTGAGTGTCTTGAGTCATTCGGTGGATTTTGATCTGATCCTTGGGAGTTTCCAGTTCCCATCATTCAGGATATCCTATCAGGTCGTAGAGCCGATCTTCCTCAGGGGCCAAAACCACTAATACCAGCATCCTGGAGAGGCCATCAGCATTCTGGTGTATAGTGCTGGTGTGGTGGACAATGATGAAATCGTAGCTTTGCAGTTGTAAGGCCCACCTGGCTAACTTACCATCGGGGTCTTTCATTTGTTGAAGCCACCGTAGTGAAGAGTGGTCTGTAATAATAGTAAAATGAGTACTGTAGAGGTAGGGCTGGAAATGTTTGATGGCTAAGAGGACAGCTAGACATTCCCTCTTGGTGACGCTGTAGTTCCGCTCAGCCTTACTTAGAATCTTACTAAAATAAGCCACAGGATGATCAACCTGGTTCTCATTATGCTGTGTCAAGATAGCCTCGACAGCAACGTCACTTGCGTCAGTGAACAACAATAAAGGTTGGTTGAAGCGAGGATGAACTAGAACAGGTTTAGTACATAAGGCCATACGTAAAGCGTTAAAAGCCTGTTCCTGCTCAGGCCACCACTCAAATGGTACATTATTTATAGGAGGTAGAACAGCGGCTCATCTAGGTTGGTAAACTGTGGGATGAACTGATGGTAATAGCCAACCATGCCTAGAAAGACTTGAATATATTGTAGGCTTTGGGGGCGCAACATCTTTTCTATGGCGTTGACTTTGTTAGGTATAGGTTGGATGCTACGCTTAGAGGCCTTGTGCCCTAGAAGCTCTAGCTCAGGCTGGAATAAGGAGCACTTTGAGAGCTTGAGCTTGATGGAGGCTTTCCTGAGACGCTCAAAGACTTCCTTGAGATGCTCTACATGTCCATTAAAAGTTCGCAAAAAACGGTAATGTTATCCAGGTAGACGAGGACACATGAGAGCTTTAAATCCCCAAGGATTCCATCTATGGCTCGCTGGAACGTGGCTGGGGCGTTACAGAGGCCTTAGGCATCTGGGTGGGCTCAAATAGCCCCTCATGGGAGATTAGAGCGCACTTGGTTCAGTCTTCAGGGGCGAGCTCGACCTGCCAATACCTGCTGGTGAGGTCCATGGCCGAGAAGTACTGGGAACTGGCAAGCAGATGGAGAGAATCGTCAATCTGGGGTAGGGGATAACTGTCATTCTTGGTGATGGAGTTGAGTCATCTATAATCCATCACCACCAGGTGCTTTCCATCCTTCTTTTGGACCAGCAGAAGAGAGGAGGCCCAAGGACTACATGAAGGGACCAAGAGCCCAGCGTCAAGCAGCTGTATAAGTTCCACCATAACCTGAGCCTCTTCAACTTTGCTCTTTCAGTAAGGCCAGGACTGAAAAGGGGGCGTCCCCAATTTCTACATGGTGGAGGACTCCGTTCATTCTTCCAAAATCATAGGTCAAAGTTGAGAATAGGTCTGAGTATTCCTCCAAGAGCTTCTGAACCTTGAGTCGCTGTTTGTCAGAGAGGTCCTTTCCAATATTAGCATCGACCAAATTAACCAAGGGCAGTGACTCCAAACCAAAGTCCCTTAAAACCCAAAGCTTCAAATGTCAGCAACAGCCCCTATTAGTAACAGGCGGATGTAAGCAGTAGGTTGGTTCAGACCTACAACTTTTGGTTTCTCAGTCAGGTTAGTTAGCAACACTGATATAGATCTGGCATATGCTGGATCAAGGATCCCGGGGCAGGTCAGCACTTCCTTGGGAGATGGATTATCTAGGCCTTGGACTTCCAGTAATACCATGAGGGAAATTGACATGGACTTAGGTATTGACGATGACTTGGGATTTTGGGGGTACAGTAGTCGCCTGGGGTAAATAGATCAGCATCCCCTCTAGTCCGTCAACAGCAGGAGGGGGTAGTCAGACTTGAGAGCCCCAAATTTGATACTCAAGCTGATCAATTAAGCCTTTAGTTTCCAGTAGGCAGACTCGGGCCTTGACCTCAGCCCTAGAGTCATGAGCAGTTTCAAAAACCAGAGGGACTTGATGTCCTGGAAGGGAGAGGAAGCCATCATCATAATGGAGCACCACCAAATATTCTCGAAGGAACTGAGTCCTGAGGAGCAGGTCATAGCTAGGGTTATCCAGAGCGATGGCGGGTATATCTAAAGCAAGCTTTCCGAACTGAATTGGTAGAGAGGAATAGGCCCCTATGGATTGGGTGCACTGGGAGCCAGTCGTGCCATACTCCATGTAGTACGTCATATTGATAGCAATCTTGATGCGTTTCATCAGCTTGGAAGAGATGACATTCATGGGGGAGCCACTATCAACTATGGCAAAAACTGGAATCTTTTGGACCCAGATGGCAACTTGGGTAACCAAACTTCCAAACTGGGGCGGTAACTTGAGGAACATTAGAATCATCAGAAGAAGAATAAGCAGTAAAAATGTCTTTATTGTTATTAGATACTGCAACTACTTCCTCGGGTATGATGGCTTCTGGTTCACGTGCAGGGAAAACTTGAGGCTGGGCAGAAATGTCAGCATGGAGCGCCTCATCCTTAATGCTGACGGCTCTTTTCCCGCCTCCTCAGCAAGACGTTTCCAGCAAGACTTAGCGCTGTGTCTAAAGCCATTGCAACAGGTGCATCGAGGATGTGGATTTTTCTGGTTTTTGACTACATGGACCCTAGGGCAGTTAGAGGGGCTAGTAGACGTAGCCTTATAGTGTAGGATCGAGGCAGGGATCTCGTTGAGGGCCTCCTTAATCTCCCTGATACAGGAGAACCCGTTCTTCTGCCCGATCATATGCATTTGGACCTCAGGATATGACCCCAAGGCAGAGATAACAGCAGTGATAGCATCATCCAAAGTGATACAATTCATTGTGACCAAAGGTTGTGCCTGGGCGTAGAACTGGTTGGCAAACTCCATAGGGTTTTCTCCTTTGTTCAGTCAAATGCCCATGAACGCTTGCTTCTGGTTGGCCAGAGTTTGGTTGCTGCCAAACTCTTGGATCAAGGTGGTGCAGACCTGTTCCCAGGTGTTACACTCCTTCAAATGGGGGGGTCATGATTTCCAGGGCGGTGCTGTCTAGACAGGAGTGGATATGCTTCACCTTTTGTCGATCAGTGGCCTCCTCCATGGAACTCTTGTAGGCATACAGAAAGGAGGCGATACTTTTCCATCTGGGAGTGAACCTTTCCTTGAAACTAGGTTTAAAGTTAGCTACAATGGGAGTGTAAATGGTGTTAATTCCTGGGATGGGTACTGGCTCTGAGATCTCTGTTTCCACATAATATCAAGGAGCCTGCTGATCCAACCACCTCCATAATCCTTCTAAGTCCTCTTAGATGTAGTCCCAATTCTGACTAAGGGTGGAAGCAGAAGCCTTATTGGCAACCTGCTCCTTTAGGGATTGAATCTCAGTGTTCTGTAGATGGAGCTGGTTTTGATGGTGGTCAACCAGGTTTTGAACCCACGACAAGTTTGTTCAATCTGGGAGATATAAGCATTGGTAAGCTTTGTGAAGGTGCTGAGGTTATCCATCTCATCCGACAATGCTTCAATTGAGACCCTGGGGTTGAGGGGGACACCGTCCAATCAGAGCTTGCATCCCAGGGCCACCTTTTGGATTTGATCCTGTAAGGCAGCCAGGGTGGTCATTATATCCTTCGCCAGGGGTCTTCCAGGTTTGCCCAAGGCTGAAGGGCCCGGGGGCCCTTGAGGCCCACGTGGTCCCTTAGGTCCAGCTGGCCCTTGACGCCCCTCAGGGCCTTCAGGCCCCCTAGGCCCTTTTGGCCCAGCACCCGTGGGGGTAGTCATGAGAGGCCAGCTCATGGTAGTGCTGCTATAGGGATTGTACCAGCTCTTCAACTTGATGTAGATGCTGGGTCCATGTCACTTCAAATAGCTGGGCGCTTTGATAAAATTGCTCCTCGAGGTAGCCAGAGATTCCACTATCCAATACTACAATCTGATCGCGGATCTCATTGATTAATTGTCAGTTATCAAGAATAGCTTTGCGATTGTCATGCATGAAGGAGAAGGCGGCGTCGTAGAAGTCAATAATGTAGGAATGTAAATTCTGAGTGAGCCCTAGTTGCTGGGAGACCTCCTGATGGTGTAATCCAACTAGCTGGAGGAGATGATTGATGGTGGGGTGGACAAAGTTATGAAGGTAGCGTTCATGCCCCAGGGTAAGCTTCCCATCTGGCAATACAGCTGAGGCGTAGAGGTCCCGCATCATGGAAGGTACAGAGGAGGCACAGGAGTGGCTGTAGATGGCGCCCTTGTTGTAGATGCCATTTATTAGTTTTTGAATGACATCATTGATGTTCTCATGCTGGAGTTGGTATTGGCTCCCATCTAGGGAGGGCAGCGAGAGTTGAAAGGCAGCCTGAAATTCTAGCCTCTCTGGCTACGAGGGCAGCATTGCATACCGCGAGGTACTAACCCATCATGTAACGCTCCTTGATTGACCAGTCATTTGGTCATCAGGGCTGTTATTGGTTTCCATTTTTGTGATGATGTTTTCACTTAGGACAGCTCAGGGCCCCCTTTAGTGAGCACCACTTCTGTTGGCGCTACAGTTCTTTGGACTGGCGCCAGGTTTCATGGTGGCTTGAAGCTGGAAAATTTGGAAAGAGCGCCAAGGAGGAAACGGGAAAATAGGTTAGAATACTGAGTATTTTATTAAACTAAAAGGCCTCAGTATTTATAGGGTGTGTTGGGACTCAGTGCCTTCAGGATTGTTGGGGCCTCATTCATTCAGGATCTTTACTGATCTTCTGGAATGGCCTCCTCGTGGGCGTCCTTAATGGATAGTGTCACTCACCTGACTGAATGGGTGGAAATGCCGCCCCACATGACTCAGGAATAGGGGAGGAGGATATTGAAATAGATTTAGCTCAGGTAGGTTTGTTGACTGATTCAGCACGGCCTGATTCAGAAGAAGGGAATTCAATTCAATTTCAATCTTGAATCCTGACTTTTCATGCTTTGCGCTAAATAAAACTCAAATATCCTGGACACCTTGCCGCGGCCTCCATCTGTTTACTTTTTTCAAAATTCCGCCAATTGATCTGGTGAAGTGCACCGTTATCCAGATACTCATCTTGATGTTTGCTGAATGGGACATCTGGTTGCTTGACCCTGCCACATGGCAGAGAATATATCCACTATAAACCTTCTCGCCCCCAACAACAAAGTCACTTCTCCATCCATTTTTGCATATCCATCTAATGCAAATCCATCCATTCGCTCCATTTCTGGGATCTTTAAAACTGCTCCCCTGTTGGAGCAGCCCCAGGGCGCCCCTGCCCCAGTGCTCGAAAACTCAGCCCCCATACCTGGCTCATCAGCCACTGGCCACACCCACCTGAGGACCCTGGAGCACCCCGCTTAAGGGGAGCTTGGCCCTAACGCTCACCGCGGGTCCATTTCCCTCTCCGCCTGCAACCCTGTTTGCGTGGCAGCCCCTTTGCCGCCCCACACTGGTGTGCAAACTCACCTGTTTAAAGGGAAGGCCAAAAACCGTGAACCCTGAAGGGAGTTGTCATCCTCCCCACCTCTCCTGCCCTTGGGGGTTGCCCCCACAAGGCTCGCGGTTGCCCCCATTGCAACCATCTGGTTTGCCTTGGGGCCTTAAGTACGTTAATAAACCTTTACTTTCCTCACGTCCCCAATAGATCTCCCCTACTTCAAGTCGCTCAGACCGCTGTGCCTTTGGCATTCTGGGCTCTCCACTGGGTGCTCACACACCCAGACTGGGAGCCCAGTCTAATTATTATCAGCCGCCTCCATGACAATCCTAGGGTTGAATGAGATAATGGGGATCTAGGGAGTTGTGTGAGTACCTTACCAGTCATAGATGAACAGACTGGTAGAACAAGTCAATGGAACGCTGGCAGCAATTCTGAGGTAGCTGGTCATTGGATAAACTTCTGCATGGGAAACATACCTCAATTTGGTGATGTTTGCATATAACATAAGTCACCATACAGCAATGGGAAAAATAGTGTTTCTTTTGTTTTATGGAAGGAAGGCCACGTTACTGCCAATTCTATATTCAGGGGTTGAACAAAAATCAGGGATGAGTGCTTAGCAGTACATGCTCTGATTGTAAAATGTCCTGATTGAGATGCAATTGCAAGCATTCAATATGACCTTTTAAAAGAAAACCAAGGCCAAAATGATGGACAATAAAAACTGAAAATTATTATATAAGTATCAAATAGGTAATAAAGTAGCCTATTGAAATACACATGGTTTTGAAAGGAGAAACAAACTAGATGCGCTATGGTCAGGTCCGTTCAAGATTATTGTCAAAATGGCAATATACACTAATCCATTAAGAACCTCTTGAATGGAAGGATTGTGAATTGAGTCCAAGAAAAATATTTGAAGAAGTGGATTGAAGAAAAAAAATAATAAGAGTGTTGCTGAAGGACAGCTGAACCATTGAGATGATTATGTCCTGGCATTTTTTTTGGTTAAGTCCTAACAAGACCGCTGAACCAAAATAATTGGTTAAGTCTTATAAAATAAGGCTTCTGAACCATGAAAACTGTTATGTTGGAGTATACCTAGGAGCCAGTTTGGGGGAATAATAATAGGATGGGCCGCTAAACTGAGTGAAGGTCATGTCCCATATAAAAAGAAGTAGAAATTAAAAAATTGATAAAAAATAAAAAATAAAAAAACATAAAAAACCATATATTTTTATAATTTTTATTGGTTATCCTTGACTTGGGGATAATTCCACCTATGTTGCCTCTTAAGGGAGAGAAGATGTATAACAGTAAAGGTGAATAAACAATTGAACACTATTTGAGATTGGATGCTACCAAGGGTTAGACCTACACAAAGCCAAGTTTGTTGAGCAGAGGCTGATCCTGAGGGAATGCAATGAGGGAGATATAAATTGAGATGTTAATACTTGCTAATTGAAATATTCCAGATTGGGGAGGGAAGCAACAGAAAAAGAAGAGGCAGTCAACGAATAACCCCAAGTAATCCCAATATGGCACCAGAGCCAGAAGATAGGTCTTGAGCAATTGCCATTGGGCTTTGTCAAGAATGGTGACCATGTGAGATGGCATCAAGAAAGGAATACTAGGCGGAGGTAGCTGAATCATGTACCTCATAAAATCCTTAATGGGGGTACTGATGGGAAGCTCCTGAAATATGATAGTCATTCAAGGAGTGGAAAGCATCCTGAAGATGACAACTATGAGCTTTTTAATTTAAAAACGGAATTTAAGATGGAATTTGGGGGAGGCTAGAAGCTTTGTGGCCCAACTTCAAAGAACTTGGCCTGCAAAATGAAGGTCAAAGGCTGCAACATTTTGATCTAGAATGTTTGTGAGATTGGAGGGGTTTAGAGCGATTAAAAGAGCCTCAGTCACTCAGGTCCTCAATTCTGCATAGAGGAGCTCAAAATGTTTGCAATTTCTAACAGACAGTTTAATTAAAAACAGCTGGTATACTAAAATTAGCTGAGAAAAAAACTCTGGAAGCAAGTTGGATCTGGCACAAAACGATTGATCAATATTGGATGGCATTGCTTCAGGAGGATCAACAACATAATAGGATTATTAGCAAAAGGAGCCAAATCCAGTAGGGTATCAAAATTTTTTTGGGAATTGACAACAGAGGTAAAATTGGCTGCAAGTTGTTCAAAACAGTCACTACTCTGGTTTCGTCAGGGTTGGATACCATTTCCAGTAGTTCTGCGGAAGGACTGCCTATGGGTGCTTGACTAAGAATGAGTCCTAGGAGGACCATAGTTGAGATCTCTTCACGCTGATCAACTCATTAATTGAAAGATCTGAGCATCTTTATCTGACAGACTTTTGAGATATTTCTGGTACCAAGAATCTGAATTTGACATATGAGCTGGAGGAGAGGGGGATGTCAGTCTTTTATAATATTTGAAAATATTTACTTCAGTATTAATTAAGCTCTTATTTGGAGAAATTAATCTCAAAATTAATGAGATAAGCTCTTCAGAAAAAATTTGAAGATGATATGAGCAGATAAGTTATAAGAAAATAACAAGAGTGAATATAATTGATCATTCTTAATTTTGTCGTGAGACATACATTATTGGTAGTAACCTCCTGTCAAGGATGAGGTTGGAGATCAGGAATAAAGGATGCTATACCATGATCCTAAATATGACAACAGGTCATATGTCCTGACTGGGGGAAATGACTTTATAGGATCAGAATTGTCATAAGTAAATCAATTAGCTTAGCATGACAGTGGGTCATTAGGACTGCTCTTTGAAGAGGAAGTAGCAAGGGAAGGAAGAGAACCGCATGCCAAAGTTGTCCTGAGAAGCGTTGAGTGCAGATAGGCTGTGCTCTTCTAGAAACCAAGAAGTATTTGACCTGATATGAGTTGCCATGCTCCTGCCCCAATCCTATTCTTGCTAGAAATCTAAGCAAGAATGGGGATGTATTTGGATTTTTGCCTATCTTTCCAGTTTTCTAGATTACCTGTTGGATTGCTAAGGGATAATTCCCAATAGCAAGTGAATTGAATAACATCTGACCCTGATTTCAGGTTAATAACGTTCAGGTTTTTAGGGTAATTTTCCAGGTGAGGATCCATTGGGGATTGTAACGGATCAGGAGGCACCTGATCCATACATTGCTTTAAATTGGTAGCGTTTGATCTAAACGTGGCCCTAATCCAAAGAGCCTCAAACTCGGGGAAGTCAGATCTGGGAAAATTTGACATCCTGAACCTGAAATGCATCCACGGAATGACGTCTGACTTATGCATGGCGTGGATGATGATCCAGTGGGATGTGGAATCTTTGCAAATTATGTGCTGGACGGTGCTTGAGAGAGCTTATTCTAGGAGGAGCTTATTCCATACTTGCAAAGCGCTATTTAGGGGAGGATGTAGCGTCCCTGAAGGGAATTTGCATTTTTTATGAAAAAGGGGAAAATCAAATAAAAAAAAACTTGCCTGCTAATGAGAAAATATTATTTATTTAAAATTATTAAAAGATTCTGATTGGAATCATGAGATCAACCAGTGAGCTTGGTGTGGCGTTGGTGTTGTTCTCAGCCCTTTCTTGGTCCCAGACCCTGCTGTTGATGTACAGCGTCATGGGAACAGTGGTGCAAGAATATGTGGCAATGACGAGGCATGGCAGTCAGGTTTGTGGATGGGCTTCTGAAGGCCTGCCCCCAGTTTGGTCAGTAACATGGCTCTTACTTCCCAATTCATTCGTTTCATATTGGCTTAAACCCACCCATTACATTAGACGCAACTCCAATACCTTTCTGTTGGGTTTGTGGGGGCCCCAAGAAGAGGTGGTGGCACCATGAGGGGAGGAATGGTATCACCATGTGCTGATGGTGGTGATGGTGAGTTTACACTAACTTTCATAATAAGAGAGGTGGTTTTTGAGTGTGTGGCACGAGTCCCATAAAGATGGAAGAGTGCCAGGAGGTTCTACATCGCCAAAAGGTCGAGCTTCTTTGCCCATGAAAGCTTTGGGGAAGTTCTATCAAGTGGTGTTGCAGATTCGTTTTCAGGCGCAGTTGGCTCAAGCAATGGGAGGGAGACCCCTTTCTCGCCGTAGATTGCGTAAATTGTGGAAGCACTACCCTCTGATTTAACTGGATGAGTGCAAGAGTTGATTGAGGAGCAAGGTCGCCTCCCAGGATCCATGGATTAATGTGTCAATTGGATCGACCATGCTGCCTGTCCAGATGAGGCACAGGATGAAGTGTGGTCAATTCTGTTGATGGTGTGTCAGGGGTGAGGATTAGTTAAAGAATATGGGCGAATTTTCTGACCATTGGCAAAAGCAGCATGAGTCTCAGATTTGCAATCATCACAAATGTTTAGACAAGGGCTGAAAGCGGATATGTTAGCTTCCATGGCAGCTGCTAAGGTTCAGAGTTTGTTGGTGGAAGAAATTGTGTTGGTGGTGCAGGTGGAGAAACAATTGGTCTTGGTGTGAAACCAGTGGGAAGATTCTATGTCCCTGGGAAGGGGCCAGTCGCCTGCAGTGGCCAGCAGAGGTTGAGGAGGTTGGCAGGGATCAACCAGGAAATTTGGAAATATCCATGGGGGTTCCGCCAGGGGAATGATGAGAAGTCAGGAAGAACAGGAGGTCAGGGTCCTGGGAAGAGTTATAGTCCTAGACCTTCCTTACCTGCGAACTTGCATCTGAGGATGCCTTAAACATTAAATCTACTTCTTCACTTTACCTTCAGTTATTTATTCCGGTGGAATTATACTTACATGGTCAAACGGAGAAGGTGTTGGCTCTGGTGGATACATGGGCTGAGGAAAACTATGTGGAGTTCGCCTTAGCAGAACGTTTTAAGTTGAAGATGAAGAGGGGTCCTGAGGTGATGTTTGCTGACGTGCCAAGGAGAGCACCCTCATGACATTTAGAGCCTTTGGCAGTTATTTGGCAGAACCTATTTTGGTTATAAGAGGGCTTCTGTGCAATCAGAAATATGGACCATCCTGTGGTATTGGGAATGCGATGGTGGCATCACTTCCAGCCCCAGGTTGATTTGCCGCATTGGACAATTACTTTGAATCTGCATATGGGCCTCAGACGAGGTGGAAGATGGAGGTGGGGAGCAATGTTCTAAGTGGGCGCAGGAGCTTTGGTGGGATGCAGGAGGTAGGGTTACCAGCAGAATATAGCGACTTCAATGATGTATTTGGCCCTATTGGAGACTCTCCTTTTTCCCTATGGGATCTTTTGCGTTTTCATTACAGTTCAAGGAGGGATTGGAGCTTCCCATGGAGTGTCCGGTATATGCTCTTAATGAACAAGTTAGAGAAGAAATGGAGGTCCATGTGAAATCGATGTTGGACAAAGGTTTAATTTAGCCCTCTATGTCTCCAGTTGTGTCTCCTGTATTACTGGTACCAAAAGTAAGTGGCGAATTACGCCCATGTGTGGATTTCCGTCATCTGAACACAGTCATTGAGCCTGATCCATATCTGATACCTTTGTTGGAAGATATTCTCCCAATGGTTACCGGATGCACCATGTTTACAAAGCTTGACCTCACAGATGCATTTAATCAGGTACTGGTGAGACCGGAGCATCAGCAATTCACAGCGTTTAAGTGCCACATGTTGGTGTATCAGTATCACGTGATGCCGTTAAGTCTTAGGAATGCTCCTGTGGTGTTCCAGCAGATGATTGACCATGTACTTGGAGGGATGATCAGTTGATGCTGTGCCACCTATATGGATTATATCTTAGTGTTTTTGCGGTCCTGAGAGGATCATGTCCAAGATGTCCAGGGTGTTCTGGGGCAATTGGCTGGATAGGATTGAGATTGAAACCTTACAAGAGCAAATTCAATCGTTGCTCAGTAACATTTATAGGTAACGTGGTTTTCCAGAATGGATTGGGAGTATGTCTGAATAAACTGCGTGCGGTGCAGGCTTGGAAGGCCCCTACAGATTAGATGGGGTGCGGAGTTTTTTGGGAACAAAGAACTTCCCTTGTCAGTTTGTGAAAAATCTTTCCCAAATGGCCTTACCTCTCACGCATCTAACACAGGACGTCCCATTCATATGGGGAAGGAAAGAGGAACAGGCATTCAAATTACTGAATATTAAGTTACTTACCACGCCTGTACTGGACCATCCGCACCCTGGGAGGCCATTTGTGGTAGAGACTGACGCCTTGAATTATGCTGAGGGTGCAGTATTGCTTCATGAAGGGGAAGACGGGCTGGAACACCCCGTGTGTTACTTTAGCCATAAGATGCTCCTCACACAGAAATGAATTACCAAATATATGATAAGGAACTGTAAGCATTGATGGCAGCCTTGCGGGAATGAAAGCATCACCTACTCTATGCCTGACATCCTTTTGTTATTTGGATGGATCACAAAGCGTTGAAATACTATTGTGAACTCAGGAAGATGAACCAGCGGCAGTCCAGATGGCATGTGGAGCTGGTCCGTTATGACTTCTGGGTGGAGTACAGGCCAGGATTGTCAAATGTCCTAGCAGATTGGTTGAGTCAAGATGGGGGCTTCATATATGAGAAGGAGGAATTGGAAGAGTTTAATACAGCCAGGATGTTCTGATCATACCAATTTGTAATGATTGAGGATAGGAAAAGTGAGTTGAGGGAGGAAGTCCGCCAGAAGTAAGGAAAATTGGAATTTTGGATGGTGGCTGAAAGCCGAGATGATGGAGGAATGGCTGAACAGGCGCCATGAGGCCTTCATAAAGAGGGGTGGGGTGCTATACCACAACTCTCGCGTATGAGTGCCCAACCCATCGTTACAATGGGAGGTAATTAGGGCTTCTCATGATCATCCATTGGTGAGTCACCTGGGAGTTGAGAAGATGGTAGAATTGGTGCAACGGGAGTATTTGTTGCTGGCCCTGCATAAGGATGTCAGGAATTATGTGTGAGAGTGTTTGATATGTGAGAGGGCGAAGACCTTAATAAAACTGCCATTGGGTAAGCTAAATCCACTGCCAATACCATGTGGCCCATAGAGCTCAGTTATTTTCAATTTCATAACGGCTCCCCTGAAGGTGCAGGGGAAGGATGCAGTTATGGTGGTCATGGATAGACTAACCAAATACGCTGAGTTCTTCCCATGCACTGATAGTTTTTTGGCAAAGGATGCGGTGAGGATTTTCTTTAATGAGTTGTTCTCCCAGCATGGCTTACTTGAGAAAATCATTCTGGACCGAGGTCCACAATTTGTTTTAAAATTCTGGTCAAAATTGCTGAAGAATTTGGAGATCAGGCCTGGTTGGTCCTCGGCATACCATCCTCAATCCAATGGACAAACATAGAGGGTAAATTAGATACTTGATCAGTATCTCCAGTGTTACATGTCTGATCAGCAGGAGACTGGGTTTTGTGGGTTTGGATGGCCCAGTTCGCTTACAACAATCATTCTCAGTCTTCAGTGGGAATGTCACCATTTTTTGCAAATAATGGTCTCAATCCCAGATCAAATGGGGGATCCGTGAGTGAAGTGTGTCAGGGGGCGGATGAGATGGTGCGCACCATGCTGGATATTGGGAAGAAGTTATGGGGAAATTTGGATCAGGCGGTGGCTCAGCAGAAGTGGCAGGCAGATTGATAAAGGGTGCCAGATCCAACGTTTGAGCCTGGAGACTGGGTATTGGTGGCAGCTAATAACTATGCTGTCCCAGTTAGGATTCTTAAGCTGGGACTGAAGTTTTTGTGCCCATACCAGATCATCCGAGCCATTAATAAGGTTACCTTTAAATTAAGTTTGCCAATAAGTTCCAGGGCCCATCTGGTGATTCATGCTTTCCAGCTACAAGCATTCAAAGGAATAGGACTGGATTGACCAGGACTGCTAAACCCTAGATAAGGGGATGTGCCAGAACATGAGGTGGAACAGATATTGGATGTGAGATGGGTGAGGGGCCAGCAGCAACTTCTGGTGAAGTGGAAAGGATTTCTGGTGGAGGAGGTGACGTGGCAGATGAAGGAGGCCTAGCATGCGATATTCATAGAAGGTCCAGGAGTTTTGGTATTTACAGGGGGTGATGTAATGGATCAGGAGGCACCTGATCCATACATTGCTTAGGATTGGGTGGCGTTTGATCCAAATGTGGCCCTAATCCAAAGAGCCTCAAACTCGGGGAAGTCAGAGCTGGAAAAATTTGACATCCTGAACCCAAAATGCATCTGTGTAATGGCATTGGGCTTACGCACAGCGTGGATGATGATCTGGTGGGATGCAGAATCTTTGCAAATGATGTGCTGGATGGTGCTCGAGAGAGCTTAGACTAGGAGGAGCTTATTCCATACTTGCAAAGCGCTATTTAGGGGAGAATGTAGTGGCCCTGAAGGGCAGGTGCGTCTTCTATGAAAAATGAGAAAATCAAATAAAGAAAAACTTGCTTGCTAATAAAAAATATTATTTATCTATAAATTATTAAGAAATTTGGATCAGAATCATGAGCTCAACCAGTGAGCTTGGTGTGGCGTTGTCGTCATTCTCAGCCCTTTCTTGGTCCCAGACCCTGCTGTTGATGTGCAGCGTCATGGGAACAGTGATGCAAGAATATGTGGCAATGATGAGGCATGGTAGTCGGGTTCATGGATGAACTTCTGCAGGCCTGTCCCTAGTTTGGTCAGTAACATGGCTCTTAATGCCTAATTCATTTGTTGCGTATTGGTGTGAACCTGCCCGTTACAGGGATCAATTCAGGTGAGTGCTTAAGATTTCTTTAGGCAGAGTTGCTGATGAAATAGAGCATCTGATAGTTGATCATTGATTAACTATCAGGTTTACCAACTGGGATTGGTCAGGTTTCATCACTGACCAATTGGGAATTTAAGTAGCAGTTGCAAGGCGAGTGATGCCACCTGCAACTAGTGAATCAATAAGTTGGTTTGTGACCTTCCATAATGGTTAAAGAGTTTTATTACCTAAGCAGGTCGTTAGCCAAATATGGTTTACTTGCTGTGATTGATTGGGAAAAGTTAGGGACACGTTTTCTGGCTCAATCTGTTTTAGGTCATGAGGATGTCCAATGGAGGAAACCTAACCAGATGGAGAAGACCATTGCCAGTGAGATGCCAGTGGGAAGTTCACTGGCAACAGCTGCCGTTTCATAGCTTAAGCTCCAACTGAGGTGTTAGGCGTTGATTCCCTCTATAAATTCCCTATCAATTCACATTAATAAAAACATTAATTTATAGATCAATAATTGTTTTAAGTTCTATTCATCTTCAGTAAATTATTGTTGTTGTATACAATAATTGGGGACTCTTTTGTCATATAAAGAGTAAGGATTGAGGATCCTTAGTAGAGAAGCTGAACTTAGAAGGGTATCAATTCTCAGCGTAAACGCTTGATTCTTCTAAGTTGGTTTGCACAAGGTATTAGCCACTGAGCAACCAAATCAGATGATATGAAAATTGCTGACTTCAATAAAACTTGATAAACTATATAATGAGCAACCGCTTTTTATTTTGACCTTTAGTATCCTTATACTAATCGCAGACTTTTATCTTCAACAACCTAATCCCAGGAAAAGACCTCTTGTTCAATCCTCCATATGACTCTTTATATCTCTGTTCCTCATGCTGGATTAATCCTTGGCTTGGTAGTCTTCTATTCATCTTCCCTTTTCTAGAAGCTCTCATTTATATCAGATCTCAGCATAATTCCCCCGATTTGCCAAATGGCTGACATTTTTATTTGATTTATTATCCATATAACTTTTCCATCAATCTCAAGACTCATCTCTATTTATACTCCAATCTGCCAGTATAGGTATCATATCATCTAGTCATATCATCTTCCTGACATCACCCCCCCCCTTTGACTGGATGATAGGCTCTTACTGTTTATATGTTCAAAGGAACTTTGCATGAACTTGGTTGATAATCTGACCCCTCACAGGTCCTTTAATAGTATAGACATCCATTCCAGTCTTCTTGATTATCTCTAACAGCCCAGCCCAGAAGTTGGAGAGCTTATTTTTCCGCCCAAAATCCATCCTGGTCGTGGAATAAGACATGGTCTCCTATAGCGAACAGTGGAAGTCCGCTCTATCACCTCTGATCAGCTGCTTGATTACAAATCTTCTTGGACAAACTGGTAGAGTAGGCTTCCATTTGCAGCTTGATCAATGTATCCATAAGAGTCTTCATATATCGCTGAGTGTCCACCCCACCAGTATCCTCTACACACGAGTAAAGCAAGGTGGGCAGAGAAGGATGTTGATCATACAACAGTTGGAAAGGGCTCTTGCCAGTGGATGAATGATAGCTGATATTATATGAAAACACAGCTGTAGGTAGGAGGGCACTCTATTCTGAGGGTCGATCCTTTACCAATTTATGGAGTATGTTCACTAGGGTTCCGTTGACTCGCTCCACCATCCCATTTTATTCTGGATGATAGAGAGTGGTCAAAACCCTGCAAATCACCATCAACTCATTTAACTTCAGCAGGATGTGTGAAGTGAAATTGGTTCTGTTATCTGTTAGAATGAACTGCGGGCAGCCATGTCACTGTATAACACACTCCATAATAAACATGCAGTGGTGACTGCGCCCAAGTCGTTAATGGCCCTGGCCTCCACCCATCGAGTCAAATGATCAATGGCGACGATTATATACTTGGATTAATTGGCGCTATTTGGCAGAGGTCCCACTACATCAATGGAAATGGTTTGCCAGGCGAACATGGTTTAACCATCTGGTATGTGGTCTTTTTGTGGAATGTCTTTTTTACTTGACACTGATGGCAACAGCTAACTGTTTCCAATACGTCATAATTCATGCTCTCCCAGTAGTAATGGGGCCACAAAAGCTCCATTGTTTTTCGCAATCCTCCATGGCCTTTAGCCCAATGAGCATCCATAATAATTGCAGGTCTAGCTGAAGGTTTATGGAAACTCAGCGTTGAGTCTCCAATCCGCTTACATAGTTCTCCACATCATAGGAAAGTATCCTCCCTGAGCCCATCTAATTCTTGATCACCTGCGGCAGCTCATCCTGGTATTGTTTGCCACCTTCTTTTTGTACATTATGTTGGCTAAATCCGCCATGATAGCGACCATTAGCAGCTATAAAAGACAATATGCATTTTGATGTTTTGCTCCCGGACAGTGTATAATCTCAAAATTGTACACCTGGAGCTTCAGTGCCCAACGTGCGAGACATCCTTCCAGTTCACGCAGATTCTGCAGCCAGCGCAAGGAAGCATGATCTTCCACTACTTGGAAGCTTACCTCATGTAGATATACCCAAAACTGTTTGTAAGCGTAGATCACTGCTAAACACTCCCACTAGGTCACAGTGTAGTTTTGTTTGTGACAGTTTAAGCTTTGACTACAAAATGCAACAGGATGCTCCACGCTGTCATCGTCCTTCTGGGATAATACTGCCCCTATAGTGGAAAGGGATGCGTCCGTTTCTACTATGAACTGTTTGTCAAAGTTGGGATATTGCAAAATGGGTGTGCTTGCTAATGCAGTTTGCAACACATTGAAAGTGTTCTGGCATTGTTCTGTCCAATCAAAAGAAGCATTTTTCTTTAACAACTTAAAAACAGGGCTCCAATGCAACTGAAATTGAGAATGAACCATTGGTAGTACCCAGCAATCCCCAGAAACACTCGAATATCCCGCTTATTACCTGGCGAGTCATCTTGATTATCACTCCTACTTTAGCCAGCTGCAGTTTAAGCCCATTTGAATCCATGACGAACCTGAGGTATTCTAATTGTTCTTTAAAGAAATGGCACTTCTGAAGCTTAGTTTGATATTGGTGGAAAAGAGGCGACTGAACACTTGTTCCAAGTGGGCAAGGTTCTCTGTAAATGTCCATGAGAACACATTGATATCATCAAGGTAAAATAAGACGCAGAACAGCTTCAATTCACCTAAAATCATATCCATGGCACGTTGGAACTAGCCGGGGCGTTGCACAACCCTTGTGGCATGCGAGTTGGCTGGAATAACCCTCTCAAAGTGATGATAGCGCATTTCCCACGTTCCTCTGATGGCAAATTGATCTGCCAGTACCCCAAGATAAGATTCATGGTGGAAAAAAATTCGCCCCACCCAATTGGTCCAGCATGTCATCAATCCGCGGAAGAGGGTAGAAATCCTTTTTTGTTACGCTATTGAGTTTGCAATAGTCAATAACCACTTGATTTGTGCCATCCCTTTTCTTTACAATGAGCACAAATGATGCCCAGGACTGTTTAATGGCTCTAGCATCCCAGGCACGATAAGTTTATCTACCTCATCTGAGACAACCTCTTCTGCTGCTTTTGATCATCTAATAGGTCGTGATCAAATGGGAGGGTGATCCCCCATATCTATCTGATGTACCACCCCATAGGTGCGCCCCAAATCATGATTGTCATGTGCAAAAATATCTTGATACTTTTCAAATAACGCCATAGCCTTATCTTGCTGTTCTTCTAATAATCCAGTAAGTGCTTCCCGTGGAACCACAGTCAATAAACCAAAAGATGATCCTGTTGGTAGTCCAAGATCCTCCCACAAGCCAAAATCATGAATACGGCGAACTTCCTCTATAGGAACTAAGTGTAGGTAAGCCACCACTTGGTGCCGCTGGATCGTTATTGTCTCCTTCTGTAAATTTTCTAGAAGCACCTTCACCTCCCCATTCCCAGGAAGCAGTAGCCCTGGCGCCACATGTGGTTCAAGCTGTGGGTGCTGGTGAGGCGCCATAACTTTTCCATAAAGCCCTATAGGGACATTAAATTTCGAGCTCAGTCTCTATTATACACTGGTGTCCAGACGGTAGGCTCAAAGCGCTTGCTGCCCAAAGTGGGATCCCTTTGTACTCATAAATCTGGTTAAGGAGGGCTCTGGTTTGCCACTTCGTTTGTCAATATTGAACAGCAATCACTCCATCACTGTACGTTAGATTGATTTGACTAGAGCGGAATAAATCCATTGTGATTCCACAAGAGTAAAATAAATGGGGATTTGTTGTCCTAAAATATTAAGAGTTTTCTCCGCCATATTTATCACACAAAAAATTATCTCATAAATGCCATGCCAATTAACATATCATAGTTGTTATTAGGCAGAACCACCGCTGGAGTGGAAGCCTGGACTGGTCCAAATTTTAAAGACAAGGCGCTATATGCTCCTTCAGACACATTGCTATGCATCCCAGTGGTCCCGTATATTACTCAAAGGTCCACATCTGGTTTCAACAGAAGTTTAGCCACCAACCTGGTAGAAACTATGTTCACAGGGGCTCCCATGTCTATGATAGCGCGGATTTTTGTGTTTTGAATGAAAATGTCACAATAAGTGCATTCTGAGTAAGAAGAACCATCAGTGTTTATTACAAGTACATACAAGGGCTTCATGTTACTCAAAAAGTAGGAAATTCCCTTGAGGACCTGAGTATACTCACTAGCAATTTTCTCCACCAGAATAGCTATGCTAACCCCTACTAAAGAGGCAACGTCTGTCAAGGAATCCGTGTTGCTTGTGCCTGTCTGTTCAAGGACCTTCCACGCATATGGCTTCTGCACGTCCTGGCAGAACTCAGGGCTTGGGGGAGAATTTTACTCTCTTAAATGGAAGCAGGGTATCCGATGTAAACTGTTTGTATAACAAATCATCTGACTGAGTTCTGAATCCTACCCAAAATAGATGCTTGGGACTTGTTAGGGACAAGTGAAGCTTACTTAATGGAGGTAGAGCGTCCTCTCTCTACTCCGCTTGAGTTTTTCCCTGCTTAATTTCTCAGTTGGAATCTCATAAACTTGTGGTTTGCTAGGTCAATTACCCGCATAATGACCTCTTTGGCTGCACTGGAAGCAAGTATTCATAAAAGGTTCCCATATATAGCTTGTGGCGGAAGGACCAGTTCAAAAATTGACAGTATGGTTCCAGGGTCATGGCAAAACTGGCAGAGTGTACATAGTCTTAAAAGTGTAAGTCTTGGGGACCAGCCCTTGAAGCTGGATAGGGTTCAACACCCTTTCCAGATGAAGAGGGGCCCCAAGGTTCCTGTAAACCCTCTGTCACAGCTGGGTGACCTCACCCACGTGATAGATGAGTGCTCAATAACAGCTTTTTCCCCAAAACCCTCCCACTTCCACCCCTTCCCTCCTCTTCAATCCTGGTAGTATTGATAGAGGGGGTCTGCAGGGAGGTGGTTCACGTCAGGGGGCTTGGAGGGGGTCCAGAGGCCACCCACTCCCCAGGCCAGCCATGGCAAAAAATTGGGGAAATTGAAATTCCCAGGGTTGGAGCCCAGCTGGTAAATTCCAGACTGGGGGGCCGGTTCAGGCCAGTCAGGTTCAGGAGCCAGATTGGAACAGAGATCAGATCAGAAGCTTGGGTGCGAACAGCTTGTATCATCAGATATGATGTTCCAAAGCAGTTCCAAAGGGTTCAGATTGTACGAGCTTCCCAATCATGGGAATGGACTGAATCGCAATGAACCCAATCCATGGACCCTGCTTTTTGAAATGAATCCAAAAAGCCCAAGCCATGCAAATCAGCCAAGTCGAGTCATTGGGACCTGGATTGGCAGCATCAATTTTCTTGGTCACAAGAAGTTGGGAAAATTTGCAAAGATTTTCTAAGATTCTGCCAAATTGGGAGCTGCCTTTCACCTCCCTCCGAGTTAGCCAACTGAATCCCCTCCCCATTCCCCAAACAACCAATCCCCCAATACCTCCCTATGCTTATCAACCATATAAAAGGCAACTGGCCCCACTGAGGGCAGTTGTCAGTTCATTCTTTTTAGCCTTTATTGAAATAAAATCTGTGTATCTGCCTAGTTTGCCTTAGACTCTGCCTGCTTTTAACACAACTAGAAAAATGATTCTGTCATTATATCTGACAAAGCACACTGTCACCCAGATCCTTTTTCCAATGTTCACAGACTGGATTATCTGGTCACTTGATCCTGCCATGAGGTGGCAGATCGTTGACACAATAATTTGGCTCACCCCCAAAAGCGAGCCCACTGTTCCATTCATTCCTTTGCATCCGTTATATGGAGGCCCTTCTGTTTATTTGGATGTCGAGTCTGCCAAGTCTGCTCCCCAGAGGGAGCAGTCTCAAGGCATCCCTGACCCGCCGTGCATGGGTTTGGCTTTGATAGCCGCCCCTGCCATGGTTGGTCAAGCTCACCAGTGGGACTTAGAGTGTCCCCGTTTGGGGAAACTCAGTCCCAGCCCCTCTCATGGGGTTTTCTCCACTTCTACCTATATTCCCAACAACGTGGCGGTCTCTGTGCCGCCTCCCACTGGTGCACACACCTCCCCTTTAAGTTCTGAAGGCCAACAACTGTGATCTCTGGAGGAGTCATCATCCTCCCCACCTCTCCCGCCCTTGGGGGTTGCCCCTGTAAGACTTGCGGTTGCCCCAATGCAACCATCTTATTTGCCTTGGGGGCCTTCAGTATGTTACTGAATGTTTGCTTTCCTCACATGTCCCATAGATCCCCACTTATCTTAGTCGCTCAGACTGCTATGCCTCTGGCATTCTGGGCCCTCCACTGGGTGCTTGCGCACCCTGACTGGGAGCCCAGTCTAATTCTTCTTAGCTGCATCCGTGAAAAAAAGGGTTTGCTTATTTGTATGATGGACAAATATGTTCCAGCGGTTGATAGCTTGGTTGCTGCAGCCCATATCTTGAAGAGTTTGGTGCGGAGACAGAAGAGGTTTTACATGCTACATTAGGAGCACTGATCATAGCGGAGAGTTGATGTAAGGTGTTCATGATTTTAATAAGTCCTGAATCTCCATCCAAAACGTGAGACATAGCATTATGTAGTTCCTGATATGGTTTGACGGCCACTGTCATCACTATACCAACATCCTCGGTGGATAAAATGTTAGCTCCAAGTAGTACATGTGCTTCCGTCAAGAAATTTTCAGTTAATTCTAACAGGGTCTCATTTTGGTGAAACTGTATAGTCAGGAAGTTGGCCTTCCTTTTGGCCATCTTTGTCACGCCCCCATACAGCCAAAGAACAATCGCTTTAACTTCTTCATAGGATACTGAGCTATCTAGAAGGTAGAAGGTAACTTGATCACCGCTATCCATATCTAGGGTGGACAGCAACAGTTTCGCTTTATACTAATCAGAAGCCCCTTCCACAGAAAATTCAAATCACTTGAAGTAACCGTGTAGATTCCTGTCATGGCTAAAGGTGGGTAGCTTCTCAATTTGAACAGCTTCGCCTTGCTCCAGGCTCATGCCCCAAGGAGCAGGCGAATTGGTACAGAGCGACTAAGGGAACCACCCCTTTGTGAACTATCATATGGCTGGCCAGATGGACTTGGATCCATCAAAATGGACTCAGAAGAAGCAGTGTTATGTGGGGGGTCCATCACACCGCCCAAGGGATATTTTTTAGCTGATCCATAGCATTCTTCCCCCTAATCACTACTAACTTCACCACTCCCCCCAGCTCTGGTGTGCTCCACAAAATGTTCGTTGATTAACTGCTCCGTTTCAACCAAATAGCATCTACACCGTCCATCATAGAATTCCTGTTGCAGTGTCTCATACTGATGTTGCAACTCCCAACGGAATTCCCGCTCAACGTTCAGTTTATGCTCCACTGATTGTAGTCATGAGAGGACCTCTTTGATTATTTCCTGCATTTGTGCATGCTTCCAGCTAGCGTTACCTGCTTGTTAATTAGCGTCGTTTATTTGGTTAAGGATGGAGCTTGTTCCCATACCAATTCCTCATTGGCCCATTGAAGGGTATCAAGCCATACTTGCATGTCTGCATACTCCCTTGTCTCACCGATTGGAAGAGGAACAGCTCAACTGCACTCAGCCTAGCTAACAACTTCCAGTTTTGTAACCCAACGGATTAACTGGAGATTTTGAGGGGACGTTGACCAAAGGATAAGCGCGTTATCTGTCATTTGCTGACTACTCTACTTGACGCAAAGTTGGGTTAATTCAGCTGATATGGAACTGACTTGATCTGTCACTTGCCGTTCCATCAGTGTTATTTTTTCCCTAAGCTGAGAAATCACGGCTTTAAGCGCTTCCACCTATTATGCTAGATCTGACATAAAGCGCTTGGTATTGCTTCCCAACGTTGTTACATCTTGAATCCATTCTGCTGATAGACCATGCTGATCCAACAGTTCTTTTTATTACCCAGGGTAACTCTAGATTTAACTGTGGTACCAAAATGTCCAATCAATGGTGTACGTCCCCAACACAATGGTCCATCTGCACCAGCGCCCCCTGCACTTCTGAAAAGGAGTGATCAAGGCAGTTGAGCAGGAGGTGAGTATTGTTTTGCTGTGCTCTAGCGACCTGCATTACATCTCCAATCTCTATATTGTGGCGAGCCAGCACATGCAGTAACTGGCTAATAGACAGTTGTACATAAGCGACTAGATACTCCTCAATTCCGTGGGTACCAAGGCGGCAATACAACCCCATTGTAGTCGCAGCCAGATAGGACATGTACAGAGAATAGTGATTTTCTTGATCTCGTTGGTTATAAAACAAAACTCTAGGCATACTCCCCACATCATCCTCGTACAGTTGATACCCGTGCAATAGCCACTCCATAACATCCTGCAGCTGCTGAGGGGTCACATTTGTGGAGCATCCTTGTTGGTTGGACATCAGCTCAGGGCAATTTTCAAATTGAAGATTGATAATAACTTCTTCATCACCTTGCTTGGTTACAGTAAATAATACTGGTTTTTTGTTAGATGCCTCCTGTGCTTCTTCACCATAATGCATGTGGAATCCAATCAAATTTTTCCATAACAAATGAGGGCTTATCATTGTATCCTAGCATTAAAGAACTACAGTTGACCAGTGGTCCCCTGTAGTGAGCACCACTATCGATTCTCAGCGTAAACGCTTGATTCTTCTGAGTTGGTATGCACAAGGTATTAGCCACTGAGCAACCAAATCAGATGATATGAAAATTGCTGACTTCAATAAAACTTGATAAGCTATATACTGAGCAATCGCCCCTTATTCAACCTTTATTATCTTTATACTAATCGCTGACTTTTATCTGAAACAACCTAATCCCAGGAAAAGAACTCTCATTCAATCCTCCATATGACTTTTTATATCTTGGTTCCCCAAGATGGATGCATCCTCAGCTTGGTAGTCTTCTTTTCATCTTCCCTTTTCTAGAAGCTCTCATTTATATCAAATATTGATGTATACCCTAAAATTCGCCAAATAGTCGACAATTCAGTGATTAATATCCATATACCTTTTTTGTTAATCTTAAGACTCATCTCAATTCACACTCTGATCTGCCAGTATAGGTAGCGTATCATCCAGTCATATCAACTTCCTGACAAAGGGAATTTCTGCAGACTCAGCATGATGAGAAGAAAGGCTATAAACCATTGAATCTTAGAGTGGATCAAGTCAGGTGGATAAGGAAAGAAGTTCCTATAGTCATCATTAGCAGTGATTTGGGTCTAGCGTTGGATCATTTCAGGTTTATTTATTCAAAAACAGATAATAGTTACCATATTATCATTAATCAACTATCAACTACTATTAAACAACGTGAAATGTGCAAATATAGAACCTGTGCAGTTAACAGTTGGAATCTGACAATCGTTGAAGAACCCAGGATTGTAACATTTGGTACCTATGAGAAGAATAGTCCAGTTACTAATTTATGACAGGGTCTTTTCTGTATGGCAAGTAAGCTTATTTGGTCATATAAAGTGAAAGACTTAAAGTTTATCAATTGGTTAATGGTATTTCAAGATGGGCCTCCCTGGTATAATATCTAGCAATCTTTTAATCCTAGGTGTGGACTTGCTTAGGTCATACAGTCAGCTCAAATACAACTGCTGTAGTTTTGAAATCTAATTAAATCTGATTATATGTGACATAGTATATAATAAGATACATGCAGTAAATAAGCACAAAAAGGTTACACTATCTAGATGAATGGCCACTATTGACTATACTAGATAAAGTTTTTCAAAAAATTAGCGCAACCTTCACTTATACCTGAATGAAGAAAATAATAACAATGAAGAGCCATGTTTCTTTATATTTTAAAAAGTTGGTTTATTCTTCTTCTGGAAATATGTATACTTCCATTGCACTATCAAACATAAATGATAACTTACGCCTCAAACCAAGTTTTTTCTTTACTGATGAGAAATAATTTTCTGGAGTACTTATTATAACTTCATGTAACAACAATTAGGTGTTTTATAATCGTTGTTCTCAGCTTAAGCATAAAGCATTTATCATCTTAATGATGTAAAATCTCTATATCACCCTTCTATTCTATGTAATACTGTGAAACATTAGATAGAATGTCAACTTGAGTAGATTTCTCAAAATTCTAATCTCATCTTTTTTGGTATATAGCGCCTTCTTTATCGTATAAAGTTATAATTTGCATTTATTTGTTTATTTCAGATCAGTTAAGATAGTTATTACCTACCTAACTATAACTTAATAAGTTTAAACAAAGACCTCATATTATTAAGCTCATAAGCCAGTACTTAAAGTTAAATCCAGACTACAGACCTTAAAATGATAACATCACAACATACTAAAAATAGCATTAAGCTGTTTATTATAAAGTATCACTGCATATACCAATGTCTTCTATCTATAATTATTGGTAGAAATGGAAGAGTATCTTAGACTCCTTGGAGATTTGGGTAAACCAGGGGGTCTAGATACCCATATGGTCTTGATTTTATGAATAGACTTTAATGTCTATAAGTTCCAAAAGGTCTAGAGAATTCAGATACTTTTTGAAAAAGCCATCTCTCTTAGTAGCTACTCTTCACTTCATTTACTAAAGGCTACAATTTTACCAATCTCTGTATTATATGAGTTTCATCAAGTTGGAGTTGTCAAGAAGCATTGGTTGAATATAAATAAAGTTGTATCTATAGATTTTCTAGATTATCCTTATTTATGCAATTTTATTGTTAATTATGTAATTCTATACCATCAACATGGCTAACTTGATTTTGGACATCATTAAAAGGCGTCAATAAATCTGTAACATCTTGTTTTTCACAGGCAGATTGTAAGTCCAGGGGAACGTCCCCTGTGCATGGATCAGGCCATATTCCCATTTCTGAATAAAAATGGTCTGAAGAGGGCAGCTGTACCCCTCGTCACCCAGGGTAATCTCACCCACATGGTAGATGAGCGGTGGGTAACAGCTCTCCCTCTTCAGGTCCCCCCTGGTACCCATGCTCACCCCAGCCAAACTTGTCCATTGGATTTTGGAAATCTTGCTGAGATCACTGAATAGAAGTCAATTGGTCCAAAACCAATGGTAATCAAGCCTGACAATCAGAAACTGCACAGTAAAAAGGTACAATGATCGAATTATTGGCTGAAATCACAGACTGTTTTGATTCAGCCAGCAGTGCAATCACTGAAGTTAACCCCCTCTCAAAACATTGAGGATGATCCCTGATGTGCAGATAGTATCATCAGAAACCATTGATGGCATTTCGAAACCCTAATCCAGCAAATTGGGAGTTGCAGCCAATGCAACTCATTTGACTGAACAAATGGCCCAGCAACTGGGCATGGCAGGTTGGCCATCCCAAACCCGTTTCCAACCAATTGAGACCGTCCCTATTTTGGGTGGCCCTGGGGAATTCCATTGCTTATTGGGCCAGATGCCGTCACACCGACTGACAAAAATGCAGTCAAGCCTCAGTTCAGGTATTTGAGGTCGAACTGACAACAACTTGGCCTAGCTGAATCCTTTGATATTGGTTCCCATTGAAATTATCTGTCCCCTTCCCCAAAAGATTTGCCAGTTAGGTCGAACTTGAGGGCCCCAATCCCTGCTTATACCCACATCAAGCAAACACTATATTAAATCAGTTACAATGCACTGAGAAAATTTTTGGTCAATTTTCTTTACTTTCCTTTCTTTAAATTTCTGTCTTAACCTATCAGTTTTTACTTTATTAGTATTCTTCTTGCCAAAGTCCTGATGGCATTACTCTGGTAGCCTGTCAGTCCCTACACCTGATGGGCAAACCAATTTTGATGATTACAATAACTCCCACCATCATCAACTGGATTCAACGAGAAAGACACTTCTGGCAATTCAACCCCCTTATCATGACTATCTGACATCAATATACTGGGATCTTATGACCTTACATCCACCATTTCCAAGCAAGGATCCGCCCCCTTGTCTCCTCAGTTGTATTGAACCCAACCACCGGAAACCCTGTAGAAACTATACAAGTGGTAAAATCCGCTGCAGCGAGACCCCCAGTGTCTGAGGTTGTTTCTATCTGTTTCATCTTTGGGTTTCCTTTCATGATTGTTCTGCACCAACGATTTATCATTTCCCAATTTGCGGCTCCATACAACGTCATATGAGTGACAATGCCCCTGGCATTCTGTATTGCTTTTTGGGTGCTCACACATCCTGACTGGCAGGCCCGTCTAAAATTCTTCTGACATTATTATGACACAGATGTGGATTGGCATTATAGAGATCTAAAGCATATAAGAGGTTAAAGTTAATATACAATGTTTTATCACTTCTTGATGAATTTACCCTAATTTGTAGATTATAAAGATACCAAGATGATACAAATATCAAGTAGTAATTAACTCTTCAGAGAAACTTAGATATAACTTGTTATGTTCTGCTTATAACCTTTATAGGTTAGTATTTTGATGATATAAGGATTATACTTTGATGCTGTAAATGTCATGTTTACATGACTTAATTGAGGGCACCAACAGCAAAGACAAGTCTGGGCATCAGGAGGCCCAAAAGGTCAAATTGCAGGACCTTTATGACCTAAAGCACACTTTGGACCAACGCTGGGTACAGGCCAGACATGCCAGGTTGGTCTAGGTGAGGTGCATAACGCCCAGACCCTTGTTTTGGCTCTGGAATTAAAATGGATAAGTTACCTTATAAGCGATGATGGCACAATTTGGTTAATCGGTGAGTAGGGGTTTGGAACCCGTTTGATTTATGAAATTTCCAGCTTGGATCAGCCTTGACTTCAAACTAATTACTTGAGTCAGACAATTTCAAAGTATAATATTCTGTCAGGTGTAAGTGTGCACTTATTAGTGCACCTGGGCTAAGCACCACTTTCACTGATGGATGATTTCCCCAGTTCAGCTTAATATGGTTCTTTGATACCAGTCTCCCTTGTTGTTTGTCTTCCTCCATATAATAAACCCTTCATTAGTTTAACGTTTTTCCTTATGTTGACTTGGGCAAACCTGTGCATGGACCTCTTTGAGGAGGTCTTGCATCACGTCAGACAATTTATTTGTCTTAAAATTACAACAGCTAGGGACACCGCTGGGCCGCCCAGGTTCCCTCCAGACCGAGGCAACTGTGCACTCTAGCCCTGTTCAAGGCTTGGTTATGAACGCCCCTTTGGGCCACAGCTAAATCTTGCTGTTTGTTTGATCTCTATATATGTTTACCATGTTAGTATACTCACCCTACGTCACTTTAGCTCAAGCACCCTCTGTGTGGTTATCTTTCATTTAATACTGATGACTAGTTACCTTGCGTTGTTCCTGTGCACCGTGCACCACCACGCTGGAAACTGGAGAGTTATATATACTCTCCTGACAGTCAAAGTATGAGGATTTTAAATCTATTTGTGTTATGGCCTTTGTATGTCTTTCCCAAAGGATGATTATTTTTAGTTTTTTTGCTTTTAAAATAGTTCTCTGGTTTAAACATAGCTTAACTAACTAGCTTTAGGTAATCAAGTAATAGAAAATATTAATTAAAGACTTTATTTATAATGGCACATCAATATAAAAGGTAAAGGCGTCCTGATAGATTAGGATACATTGTTATCTTAATATCAGTATTATATAATTGCAGAATTCAAGGCTTTGATATTCATTATCCCTTTTTCATCCATGACATGTAAGCAGAGATCAAGGTAGCTTGGAAATTTCTTTACTGTTGAAGAATATGTTAAGCTATGTATAATTAGTAAGTACCAGAATCATATGATCTAATACATAGTATGAATTAAAGAATTAACCTAATTTAAAATTTCAAATACCAATATCTGCCTAAAACCAACAACTTTTCTCTCTCATTGCAATCACTTTTGCAACTTATTCAAAATAAGTCTGATTTAGTTTGATAATCTCACAGAGGAGATTAGTCTGCGCCCATGTCAGGGAGCAGTTGGGCAAGTAAGGTAAGAGGAGCAGGTTGTAGGCCCACGGCCTCAAACGTTTGAAAACGCCCCAGAGAGACTGGCGGAATAGAAAAAAATAAAAACTGGCGGTAACTATTTCCCCAGAAATCCTCACTTAGCAAGTGCAATGCAACCAGTACATCAACATGCCGCACTCCCAACCACTCTCATCAGTGGAATATGGAGTCCGTGTGTTTCTGGACATCCAATAAACAGCTCTATGGGAAAAATTTTGTGGGGATGTGCACGCTTTTTCCTGACCGCAGTGTATGTCGCACCTCACTCCATGTCACACAATTGGCTGGACCTCAGTTTTGAAAACAAGGAGGCAGCAGATGAAGCTGCTGCAGTGCGCATAGTGATCAACCCCCCTGAAGGGCAACGGTTCATTGAAACTAAACGCACCAGATGGACAAAATCCAACAAAATTTTCCTCATGTTTGACTTTTTGCCTACTACGGTAAAACATGCCATTTTGGAGCAGCACCTGAAAGATGATCTCACCGTGTATGGTGAATTACAATCTTTTAAAACGCAATGCTTTATGCTGATGCCACACCTGTGCACTGGCAAAGCCATTGCAGTTCTGACCCCAACTGAGGAGATCATGAAGGACCTAACCCAGATCCTGCACTCTGCATATATCAATATTGAAGGGCATACCACCCACCCTTTCTGGGTAACCGTGGACAGCGCGCCCCCCATCTGCACCCACTGTGATGTGTTCAGCCATAAGGCACATGTGTGCCCCACCAAGGAGGGCATCACATTCCAAGAGCACCCCTCAGCGGCCATGGCCAGCAGAGAGGCGCACTATGAACCAACCGCAAGCACCAAAGAGGCTTTCCCGTGGGGAGCACAAGGCTGCTACCTACTGGTAAAACCTATTTCCCCACAATAGCGAAAGAAGGCCAAGCAGGCCTGCAGGGCCGCGGCCAAGGAATTGGCCAAAGTCACCACCGCTATCCCACACTCTCAATGCCAGGAGGACATCGAAACCTTCATAACAGAAGCAACTTGGGAATCCATCAACCAATCATATTGGGAAACCCATGCCAATTGGGCCACCCAATCTGAGGATCCAATGAGTGACTCGATCTCACCCAATCTTTGCAACCAAGCTCTAATTGAAACTGACTTGGGGTCCAACCTACCTGAAAATTTTTTTCAACTCGATTGTTGGTGCACTGAACTCATCTGCACCGCAAAAAATTCGTTCAACGTTGGGGAAACAAAAAGTGAAGGCAAAAGCCAACGCGAACCTTTCTGCTAAAATTAACAAAACTACCAATAGCATTGCTGCAAACACCCACACTGCTGTGAAGGCCCATGGGGATCTAGAGGAGGCTAGTGGGCCCAGGTGCCCACCCCTCGCACCTAAGGTGTGATGGGGGAAACCTTCACTTTAGGGACGTTGAATATCGCCGGACTCAAGGCCTTGCCATCCTGGGCAAGGAAACTGAGTTTTTTACAAAAAAATTTACCCATGGATATCCTAGCCATCCAGGAGTCCCACTGTCCATGAGGTTCCGAGGATGCTTGGAAAACCATGCTCCTCCCTTCCCTATCCTTTTGGTCAGAGCACTGTGGGGTGCTAGTTTGGAAAAACAATTTTTTCAAATTTTTATTATCAGAATCCTTCCTCAATGGCTGAGTCCTCATTGTCACTTTCTTGTGGGCTGACGTGGCACATGTTATCATCAACATCTATGCCCCAACCTGTGCACAAGAGCATCGGGAATTTTTCTCATCAGCCAAATCCCTCCTGTTACCCCAGACCCTTTTGTAGTTGTTGACATGAACTGTTGGCTAAACACACCCACAGACTGTTGGCCTTCCTCCTCCCACGCCCCCCAGGGTCACGTAGAACTTCGCGTTTTAAAGGCCATCCTTGGGTTAATTGATGAACTTCTGTGGAAAGCCCCGCTGCTTGAAAACATGATGCGCCCCCACATCCACAATGGCTAATTAAGGTCCATGACCCGCGATGACCTTATCCTTACACCAGCGATATTCCAACCCCACATTTCCCACTTCAAAACAACAAAAATTGAATTCTCCAACCACTGACTGGTCTCAAAAACCTACCACCTACCTGTCACAGTGGCTAAGGCCCCACATTGGTGCAAACTCCACCCTCCCAAACTTGCGTCGCCAGGATTTTCCACTTGAGTGGAATCAGCAACTTTGGCAAAAGAGTTTGTTACACCAATTTGCGCGGACCCCATCTCCACATGGTCAACCTTCAAAGAGAATACCATCTGCCACTCTCGCCACCTCTCCTCCCAGCGCTCATGAGCCACATCAGCCATCATTTCGCGCGCTCTGGCAGAGTTGGCAAACCTGGAGTCCAACATCCCAGCTACAGGCTACAGCCCTGCATGGGGCTGGAAGTGGGCGGAAGCAGCTGCCCACCTCAACGCGCTCAAAAGGCAACACAAACATTGGGTTTGTGTTCAGTACAGGGCAAAACGCATTACAGAGGGCGACAAGTGCACCGCATATTTTTTTAAAAAAATTTCGCACCATGACAGAGCGTGGCCTGCACACAGGTGTGAAGATCGGATGATTCCATCACAGATACACCAGCCAAAGTGGCAATCAAAATACAAAAGTATTACTCTGAGTTATACCAATCTAATCCAATTCAGCTAGCCAAAGTGGCGGAATTCTTTGACCAAACCCACATCCACACACTTTCTCAATATCCAGGAATAATGAATTTGATTACTCCAAATGAACTATGGACAGCCATCCACGGTGCACCAAATCAGAAATGCCCAGGCCCAGATGGCATTCCATATGAATTCTATAAAAAGTATTTCAAATATATATCCCCACTTCTGCTTGCCTCACTTAACCAGAGCCTTCTGGAAACGCGCCTCCTACCAGGAGGACAAGAGGCCTTCACCATCACACTCTTCAAGAAAGGGGACAAGCTAGACTTAGCCAACTGGCGCCCCATTTCTTTAACTAACACAGATAAAAAAGTTTTAACTAAAATCATGGCTAACCGTTTAGGGATTGTAGCATCAGCCACCATCTCCCCAGAACAATTCAGTTTCATACCCAGAAGGTTGATTTGGGACAACGTGCACTCTGTGGCTAATGCATGCCAGTCCACAGCCTCTGGGGCACTTGTATTCTTGGACCAACAGAAGGCCTATGATAGAGTAAAGTGGGAATACCTCAGGGCCTGCCTCCATCAATTCCGCCTACCCCCTCGCTTCATCAACTGGGCAATGCTGCTCATGGAATCTGCAACAATGGCAGTGCGTGGCCCTGGCTTCCTAACGGAAGTAGTCCACCCTCAGAGGGGCTTACGACAAAGGGACCCCCTTATCCCACTCTTATACAACTTCAGCCTTGACCCACTACTTCAAAACGTGAATGCCCAACTCACTGGGGTTCATGTAACAGGCCAAGCCCCAGTCAAGATGATGGCGTTTGCAGATGACTGTGTGGTTGGGGTGTCTAATAATAAAGATGCACGTGCACTTGAAGCTCTCATCCATGAGTATTCCCAGGTAAGTAATGCTGCACTGAACGCTTCCAAAACTGAAATCATCCTCTTTAGTTGGTACCAAAACTGCTGACCCCAGCAACCAGTGCCCAGCCCATCCCATCTTCCCGCACACGTGCTCGCCCTCCCTGCTCACCCCACACCGCCCCACTAGTGCTCCCCCTCATGCCACGCCCTACCATAGGGCCAGTCCGCCATCTGGGTGTGTGGGTGGAGGCAGGCAGGTACGCATCAGCAGTGATGGAAATTCATATTCTAGACAACGTGACAAAGCGCATCGCCTCCCTCAGAGCCCACCCTACTTCCCTTACTGGCAGGGTTGTTTTAGCCAACTCTATGCTCCTCTCCAAAGTCTGGCTTGGAGCCCACGCCATCCCCTTCTCCCCAAGCTTTTTCAAATCCTTGTATGCCCTTCTGCAAGGATGGCTTTGGTCAGGCCGCCCACCACCAGTATGTCTAGAGGTCATGTTCGGCCCTCATCATCATGGTGGCATGGGCCTGCTTGACTTCAAAGCCCATGCTGCCAAGATCCTGGGCACCTGGATTGCGGCTGTCACCGCCCCTACGCTCCCCTCCCAACACTGGTCCTGCACAGCCCGCTCTAACTTCTCCCGCACCTTGGGCCTTAATAATCCATCAAACCCTCACTCCTTGATGAAATACCTGGCTTCACACCCATCTGCCACAGGTCCTCACGGGACTAAAACCCACTACAAACAAATTGTCCTCTCCATGCGGAGCACTGAGTGGAGAATTCGTACAAGTGGACACACAGCCCAGAGAGGCCGCCCCTCTCCTCAGTTCACATAAGAGGTACAGGGGCTACCCATTCAAGATGGCGTGATCCCCACACGGCCCCATGTCCTATCCAGGGTGGACTACCTGGACATGATGGACATCCCTTACTCCATTGAGAATCATAAGACTATTTGGAAATACGCACACCATCCTCTGTTGCAGCCTCAAATCCGTTCCCATGTGTGGCGCTGCCTAAGGTGGGTGTACCATATGGCTGAGCGCTCTAACGCTTTACACTCATCCTGCGTCATGTGTGGCCAGTATGGAACGCTGTTCCACCGCATGGAGAAGTGTCCTACCTCTAGAGTGATATGGCGCGAAGTTCAACGTCTGCTTGGCCAGGATCAAACACATCCCTTCAGTCTATCAAGAAATATGTTTGCTTTATCAATGGATTCCCCTCTTCCACCCTCCCTCCGTGCTCTGGTGGTTGCAATTGCCATGTGGACCATCCACACAATTGTCTTGGATGCCATCACAGGCTCCACCCCCACCCTCCCAGAAGCTGTCCACAGATTCTGGTCTCATTTGGTGGACCACTTTCAGGCGTGGATATTTGGATACCTCCTACCGCGTCAATGACAGCTGGTCTCCTCCTGGTTCCCAGTTTGGTTCATCAAATCAGACCCTTTCCTCCACACATGTTCAATTGTGGCTACGGCCTCCTCACACGTTCCCTCCCCCTCCCCATAGTGGCGTTCCCGCTGGCAACAAGAGATAGCTTTGCTTCTCTGGGGTGCCTTCCCTGTTCTAATTTTTGTTTCCTTCAGGTCAAATTTGGAAGTGCCCGTCCCATGGTCAGCCTTCCTTGCAATAAATTTAAAATTTTAAATTTAAAATAGATAGTATGAATTGATTGATTGGCACACAAGTAAAGCCATTATTAATTACAGAAGCATATATAGGAGGAGGTTTTACTTCTAATGATAGGTTTCTTTTCAAAATCTGGGAAAGATTAAAATTATTAAAAATTGTTAAGTTATAATACCTTAGACTAGTCAATGTCTTACTCAACAACAAATACTAAAGCTTTTATTATATATTTACTTTTTTATAAATAGGTGTTGTTATTATAAAAGTGAGCTCAATTAAAATCTAGACCATCAATTTATAAAAAAAGGATTGGGATAAAGTAAAACGAATTATTATACATCTACTAATAGAGTCACCAATTTATAAATTAATACATGCTTATTGGTTTGCCATATCACCATAGCTTCTACTTGTACCATAATTAAAATATAGCCACATTTAGATTTTCTTCATGCCATCTTTGTCTTATTGAACAATAACAACATAATTGGCAGCCCTTAGTATTATATATAGTTATATAATAATTTTAAGGCAGTTCAATTCTTTTATATTACAGCAAAGAAGTCTTAAAAACTTTAAAGACATATCCAAAACTTCAACATGTTTCAATACAATAGCATATATGGATGGTCTTAGAAAGTCATGATAGACCTTTTTTGGTTTAGATAGTACTACTATCTTTATAGCAAGCTTCATAAAAAGATAGAGATCTTGTTTACATGACAACCAAACAACTCTATAGTGAGATATAGTATCACTGATAGACTTGATAACATAAATGAAATAAATCGTCTTATATAATGAGGCGAAGCTTGAGAAACAATCAGACTACCCAATTACAAGGTTCAATGTAAAAATAAAAGAGGCCTTTGTAAAGTTTTGTAGATATGATACCATATAAATTTATATGTAAAAGCTAAATGTATTTAATCATAGTAGAAAGCTAAAATTCTACATTAAAAGGACATTTTTTAAAATAAGAGATTGTTATTTTATTTTATATAAAATATTCTTCATGGATATGCCTCAAAAAACCATAAGTTCATCAGCCTATGAGTCAAGGTCAAGCGTGATTTAAAATTATTTGGTACTTATTTTATAAGGTTCTTATTATCCCAGAATCTTTCAGGCCAACAATCAAGCCTTGTTGGTCTATTACCAGTTCACCTAATCTTGGCATAAACTGAATGATCTCAGGGAAAATTTAAGTATATTTAACTCAACAAAGAATAATATAACGAATATATGGTAGGTTGATGTGACTTTATATTACTAATAATAGACGTCATTAATATTCTTGCTAAATGCATTAGATATGGTGATTCTTTTTATTTAAAACCATCAGCATATTAACAATTAGCATAAGTTTTATGGTAATAAATTATGGATTAATAACTCAAGCGTAAGAAACTAAATAGCGCTTAGATGAGGTAATAGGAATTGCATACAGTATCCAGGGAAGCATAATAGATACAAAATTTACATAAATTGACAGTTGACAGTAAAGCTTATAGGAAAGTTAGTATACTTACTTTAAAGCATACTTTATTTATATATGAGCCAAATCATACTATAATGTGATGTCATGGCATTTAGTCTAATGTAATTTTTTTAATAAAACTGCTAATAGGGTGGCATATTGATTATAGTATATACTTGTCAGTGGGAAGATCTGTGGAACGGTTTACATATGATATGTGAATTTTTTTGGAATATGACTATACAATATTTATAGATAAATTCAAAATACAGGCGTTCGCTAACTGTAAAAAAAGTTTACTCAGCTATTATTTATGATAGAGAGGGACAGTGCTAAAATGTACTATAGGTACTAAAATTATTATGAGTGGTTTTAAAATTATGATATGGTTTAATGTTTTCTAAATGTTTCTACCATATGATACTACATTTTATGTTATTTTTTTGATTATGAATTTTTAATTTTAAATTTTATTTGGGGAAGGCTAACCATGGGACAGATACTTCTGATAAACTCCAACTACAAAACACCAAGAAAAATCGAGGGGCACCCCAGAGGAGCTGAAGCTACCTCCTGTTGCCAGCGGGACTGCCAGTGGAAGGAAGAGGGGGAGTGACAGGGGAGGCCTGGGCTAAAACTGAACATTAATGAAGGAAAGGATCCAATGAGAGGAACCAGATGGGGAACAGGACGACACCAACTGGCATTGGTGGGATGGCAGGTGTTCAAACAACCAAGCTTGAAAGTGACCCACAAGATGAGAATGGAAGAGATGAACAGCTTCACGTAGGGTTGGAGTAGAGCCAGAGAGTTCATCAAGAACAATTGTGTGTATCATCCATAGCACTATTGCAACAATTAAGGCACAGAGCAATGGGTGGATAGGGAAGTTCATGGAAAAGGTGAAGATGTTCTTAGCCAGGTTGTAAGCTTGCTCACTCTCCTGGCAAAAGAGGCGCATAACATCCTGCCAAATTGCCTGTGAAGGCGGGCAATATTCCAAGAAATGGACTAAAGATCCATATTGACTGCATACAACACATGAAGTTTGAGAGGCATTGGACCGCTCAACCATGCGTTACACTTTTCTCAGGCATCTCCACAAATGGGCACAATTTTGGGTTGTAAAAGAGGATGGTGTGTGTACTGCCAAATATCCTACTAGTATCCAAAGAGTACAGAATGTTAAGCTTGTCAAGGTAGTCCACACGGGCAATGAGGTGGGGACGTTGAGGTACCAGGTTTTTAAAATGACTTGCCACAGACTTCTTGTATAAAACGGGAATCAGGGCGACCCCTTTGGGCGGTGTGCCCAATTATGCTCATTCTTCAATCAGTGTTCTGCATGGAGAGGAGAATTTGTTTAAAGTAGGCTGGCGTCCCATGCAGGCTCATGGTGGAGGGATGCTAGGCAAGATAGCTTAACAGAGAATGGGGTGAGTAGGATTGCTGAGGCCTAGGGCGCGGGAAAAATTGGAGTGGGTCACACGTGACCAGCGTTGGGCTGGGAATATAGGGATGGTGACTGCAGCAACACAGGTGCCAAGTATCTTGATGGCATGGGCCTCAAAGTTGAGCAGGCCCATATCACCACTATGGTGAGAGCCAAACATTACATCCAGGCGCACAGGGGGAGGGCGGCCTAGCCAAAGCCACCCTTGTAGTTGGGCGTACAGAGAGGTGAAGAAAGAGGGGAAAAAGGCGATGACATGGTCACAAACCAGACTTTGGACAGGAGCATAGAGTTGGCAAGCACAACCTGACCTGGGAGGGTAATCTGGTGGCTCTTAAGGAACCGATGCGCTTTATGACAATGTCTAGAATATGGTGCTTCATCACTGATGAGGAGTACCCTCCCACCTCCAGCCAAACTCCCAAATGGCGTACCAGACCATCAGTGGGACTTGGCACAAAAGGGAGCACAATTGGGGCAGTATGGGGTGGGCAGGGCAATCAAACCTGTGAGCAAGCTGCTGAAGCAGATAGGTAATGGGGTGCTGGTGACCAGCGGGCTTGGTACCAGCTGAGGAGTATGATTATGGTTTTGGAGGCGTTAAGTGCGGCGTTACTAACCCTGGATTAATCCAGGATAGTAGCCTCAAGCGCTCATGCATCTTGGTTGTTAGACACACCAACCACACAATTATCAGCAAGTGCTAGCATCTTAACTGGTGATTGGCCTTGCACATGAGCACCAGTAAGGCGGACATTCAAATTGCATAAAAGTGGGTCAAGGCTGAAGCTGTACAATAGTGGGCTTAAAGGGTCCCCTTTTCAGAGGCCTCTTTGAGGGTGAATCACATCAGTGAGAAATCCAGGGCCACGCAGAGCCATTATGGCGGATTCTGTAAGCAAAATCACCCAATTAATGAGCCAATGGGGAAGGTGGAACTTGTGGAGGAAGGCTTTGAGCTAATCTCAGTTGACCCTATCATAAGCCTACTGCTGGTCTAAAAAACAAGTGCTCCAGAAGCCGTGGATTGGCAGACGTTGGATACAGTGTGTATGCTGTCCCATATATACCACTTGGGAATGAAAACGAATTGCTCAAAGGAGATAATATCAGAGGCAAATTCCCCTAGGCGGTTGGCCATAATTTTAGTGAATAATTGAGTATCTGTATTAGTAAGTGATATGGGGCGCCAATTGGCCAAGTCCAGCTTACCCTTTTTTATACAGCGTGATTGTGTACGCTTCCTGTTCCCAGGAATGAGGCGCATTTCTAACAGACACTGGTTTGTTGAGGCTAGCAACAAAGAGAAGTAATTAAAATATTTTTTATAGAACTCATATAGAATCCCATCTGGACCTGGCATTTTCTGTGCAGTGCACCGTGAATGGCATACCAGAATTCATCCTGAGAAAATAAATTCATCAAATCCAAGTAACAGGAAACAGTGCGGATATGTGCACTATCAAGAAACTCTTCAACTTTGGGGGTTGACTGGATTGGAGCGATACAATTCAGAGTACTAGTTTTGAACTTTGATTGCCACTTCATATGGAGTTTTGGTGATAAAGTGGTCCAGCCGCCTCACCTGTGTGCAGGCCAAGCTCTGTTGCAGTGCAAAGAATTTTCAGAAAAAATAGGTGGAGCACATGTCACCCACCATTAATTATCACCTTGAATCGAACACAAACGTGATGTTTGAGTTTCCTTAACAGTGCATTGAGATGAGCAGACACTTCTGGCCACTTGTGACCCCAAGCTGTGTGTAGCCTGCAGCAGGGCATTTGACTCCAGGTGGTCCACTTCTGAAAGCGTGCGCTTAATGACTGCCAAGGCAGCCCAAGAGTGATGTAATGAGAGGTGGCGTGTCTGATGGATGGTGTTTGCTTTGAAGGTTGACCAGGTAGCAAGTGGGTCTGCACAGAATGGTGTGACAAACTCCTGTGCTGAAGTTATGGTGTCCACCCATGAGGAAAGCCTGAGTGATGTGATCTTGGCTGGACGAAGTTTGCACAACTTTGGCGCCTGTGCCGCTGGGTTTGGCAAAGAGAAGGAAATCAACATCAACCTGTGGTTGGAGAAAGCAATTTTTGTCACCGTAAAGTGTGCACCCTGAGACTAAAAGTTCAATGGTTCAAGAATAAGGTCAATGCGAGACATAGAACTCAGCTGACCGGTGTGCACATGGGGATGGGACATGTTGGGGAGCAGCAATGCATGTTTGGGGGGGGGTATCAAAAAGCCCCAAAGTGGCTTTTAGTGCGTATAATTTAGTGTCCCTGCGGGGGGTAGGCATGGAAGGCCAATAGTCAGTGGCTGGGTTGGCCTAGAAGTTCATGTTGCCCACCACAAATGGATCATGCGGAAGTGGGAGTGAAGTTACAGCTAATAGGAATTCCCAGTGAGCCTGCACACAGGTCAGGGCATTAATATTAATGATAGCATGCATTTTATCATCCCATAAAAAGGACACTACAAGCACATAGCCATCAAGGTTTAAAATTTTTAGAAATAAACTTAAAACTAAAGGTCACACATATAAGCACCCCACAGTGCGATGACCAAAAGGAAAGGGAGGAGAGGAGCATGGTAGCTCATGTTTTCTTGGCACTGTGTAGACAGCGGGTTTCCTGAATGGCCAGGATGTCCACAGGTAAATTATTTTTAAAAAACTCAGTTTCCTAGCCCAGGATGGCGATCTCTTGAGTCCAGCAATGTTTAACGTACCTATTAAGAAAACTTTCCCCACTGCACCTTAGGTGCTATGGGAAGAGCCCTCTTGCCCATCCTTTGCCGCTTTTGCAGCATTACTTTTGGAGTTCATATTTGGTTCTTGTACGAGGTATTGAGGGGATCTTTCACAGTGGGCGTAGTATTAGTTTTTTGGCGTTTGCTTTGTTTTGACATTTCAAATTGCTGTGCTCCTGAAGTGCATCATCAGAGGTTGACAAAAACTTGAGAGTGAAGTGGGTGAAGAATAGTTTCAATCAGTGCTTGGTAATTTTGCTTGGTGAAACTCCAACTCACCCATTTGGTCCGCAGGTTGGTTGACCCAAACTGATTGGTGAGCTGATCCTTGAGCCACCTAAGCTGTGAATGAATCAATGTCATACTGGGTCTGGGAAGGCGGGATCACAGACATGGCCATAGCCGCTTCCTTGGCCGCTGCTCTACAGGCCTATTCAGCCTCCTTGCAATCATGTGGGGACATGGGTTTAACCTGTATATAACAACCCTGCACACCTTATGGGAAGATGGCGTCAGTGTCATTGGCAAGTTCATAATGGGAGTCTACACTGCCCATTGAATTGGAGAGGATTTTTTTTGAGTGATGCCCTCTCTGGAAGGGCATGTGTGTGCCTTGTGGCCAAAGATGCGACAAAAGGTGCAGATAGTGGGTGCACTATCCACCTTGATGCAGAACGTGCAGAGTTCCTGCCTGTCAATATTCACAACTGTGGTGTGGGGGATTTGGGTAAAGTCTTCCATAATGACCATGGTTGGGGTGATCACTGCAATCTCTTTGCTCATGCACAGGTCTGGCATAAGTGTAAAGCATTGCATTTCAAAGGGGGAAGTTCCCCATAGCTTTTAAGCCCAACCATGAGGTTTTGTGTGAGAAATTGAGGATTAGTTTACTTATTAATGTATTCCTGTTTTGATAGTCAGGAAGAGTTTCAGCTGATAAATCCTCAATTATGCTATGTGTTTTACGGTATTTCCTAATTGTTTGGAAGCTCACAAAGCTAAACAACAATAAATGACTATTCTGGTCTTCTTTTGGGTATATTCCCACTCTAATTGGGAACTCTCCAGACACAGATAATTATGATAAGCTCTCCTAAATTCTTGTCTAAACTTCTTAATATGAAAGTTGAATTAAGATAAGACAATATAAGACGAAAATATAATATATGGAAAAATGATGTTTTTTATTTTAGGGCCAGGTGCTGGTATTTTATAGCTCTAGGGCATCTCCTGGCCATACTCATTTATTATATAAGTTCATTAAAACCATGCTAATCCGCTTTGGTTTGTGGCAGTGGTTATTAAAATATCCTCAAGTTAATTTGGCCCTTGAATTAACTAAATTACAATCATTTTAGCCCAATTGGAGGCACTACTACACTTGTAATTGGGAAGATTATTAAGCTAAATATTAGCACCTCAGTGGTGTATATTCACCTTTCAATCAGCCCGAAAATTACATTTTTTTCATACAGCTGATGAAATATATAAATGGGGAGAATAATAATATAGAGTTCAGATTTTGATGCACCTCTAATTGGGACGTCAGCAGGCCTCTCAATAGTACTAGGTACTCCCTATTTGGGCTGTCCATGTGCAAGTACTATCATGCTGATTACAATGATCAACATACATTGAAAATAGAACCCATTAATTGTTTTTGCATTAAAATTAAAAATTAATTAGGTTTGTGCTATAAATTCACTTGGTTCACCCAAGTGGATCCCATAATTGGCCATGATGTAATTATATCATAGGTATTATTAGCTATAATAATTGGGACGATTTAAGCACAATTGAGGAAGTTTTGGAATAAATTTAGTTATACAGATAAATTTGGGAAGGATCAATGGATCCATCAATGGGAGTAATGTATTAGCATTGATGGTTTTCTCAAAGGGTTCATTTTTGAGTCAACCATAAAAATCTAACATTTCCCCCTGCTTGACTAAAATATAAACCTCGAGTTTCCCAATTCTCTCTTCATATCTGTAAACAACACCTCATAAGCATCTCATAAAATTGTCACTGCTCTTATTCCCCAAACAACGTCATCATTTTAACTAATTGGACCAAACATCTTTTACAGGTATGTTTCTAGGATTACTTTGAGAGTCTTTGTTAAAGTATCTTATTTTTTTGTCAACTTTAATGATGTCTATTTGGCCCAGTTTTTCATTACTCAGTGGTTGGTTTGGGCTGAATTGGCGCATGGGAATGAAGAATTAGGTTCTGAGTCGCCTCCCCCTTGGAGTGGAGGAATAAAAGCCCTGCTGAATTTTTGTTTTTCCTAATAAAGTTTAATTTTATTATATATATGATATTTCTTTCTTATTATTATATATTATAAATTGTTATTATCATTTTATTATTTATTTATCTTTTTTCTTCTTATTTTTATTTATATATTTTTTCCATAAACATTAATATTCCTATAATCGTGTATACATATTTTTTATTTTCTTTTCTTTTAATTGGCCCTATTTCTAAATTTTCTTAGAAATTTTGCATGACTCAATTTATATATATGGCCTGTATTAACCTCTTTGATGGTATATAATAAACCTCAACGTTATCTCAATAACCACAAATGGGCCAACTAAGTGCAACTTAACTTCTGTATTTGGCCCAATCCGTGTATATTGCAAAATAGTACCTCTTCTCCAACTTTAATTTGGCCAAATTGTATAGATCCTTAGATCTCTTTTCATGTTGGGCTTTTTTTAACAACAAAAGTGTTGTCAAAGGCTTGAGCTTGCAATTTAATTAGGGTTTTGGCAAGCTTCTCAACATGTTGAGGATAACTGCTTTCACCAGGATCTTCTAGGACCAAATAAAGCAGCAATGGTAGGGCCAGATGTCTTCCATATATAAAACCTTAAATGGCGACATCTTGGTGGCAGAGTGATATGATATGTTGTAAGTGACATGACTGAACTTAAAAATGTTCTTCATTAAGATGGTTTTCTTGAGGTTAATTTTCAGACAATATTTACAAGCGTCCCATTTATGTGATCAACTGTTCCATTTGTTTCTGGATGATAGGGAACAGAGAGTACATTCCTCACTCCCATCAGCTGGTTAAGCTTCATAATGACGTTGGCTGTGAAATTGCTTCCATTATCGGTCAGAATAATTTGTGTGCAACCATTTTTGTGGTTAACATTCTCAAGGATAAACTTGGCCGTCATCACTGCACCTACTTCCTGAATAGCCTTAGCTTCAACTCACTTTATCAAGTGGTCAATAGCCATGATGATGTACATGGCCTTAGAACTGCTAGTGGGAAGTGGGCTGACAACATCTATTGGTACAGTATTTCAGGCAAACTTTGGCCAAACGAGCTGGTAAGACGTGCTCTTTTGGGATGGTTTTTCACCTTGGTATTCAACGCAAAACTCCAGTGTTTCCTGGATATTGAACTGCAACTCCCAGTAGTAGTATTGTTTAAGATGCTATTTTATTTTCTTGAAAACCACCATGGCCTATGGCTTTATGTGCCACCATTATTAGGTCTGTTTGGGATGAGGGTCGTGGAAAAATGACCTTTTTTCCTTTAATCAATTTTGTATGATAGTCGTTTTTGATCAAAGTGTCTTTTCATAAATCCGTGAGCAATTTTTGAACCAATTCGGGCTCATCCTGGAATTCTCCACTGAATATCTTTTGAAATAGTTCATCTGAGGCCAAACTGACAGTGGTGGTCATAGGTAAGCGGGATAGGCAGTCAGCATTCTGGTGCTTCACTCCTGCACAATATTTAATTGTGTAATTATAGGCTTGAAGCATTAGTGCCCACCGCACTAATTGGCCCTCTGGTTCCTTTAAATTGTTCAGCCATCTTAGGGACAAATGATCAGTAACAACTGCAAAGTGAGTGCCATGGAGATAAACCCAAAACTGTTTGTAGGTATATATGACCACCAAACATTCCTGTTCTGTCACTATGTAGCTTTGCTCGTAAACATTTAAGGTCTGACTAGCAAAGACGATCAGATGTTCCTTGCTTTTTCCTCTATTTGAGACAATATGGCTCTGACTGCCATAAGTTATTGCATCAATTTAGACAATAAACTCTTTCTCAATGTCTGGATATTGCAGGACTGGGGCTGTCATTAGAGCTGATTGGAGCTGATTTAATGCTTCTTGACAGGCCCAATTCCAGTTAAATATGACCTTGTCCTTAAGCAGATGAAATAACGGCTCCCCAATTTGTGCAAAATCGGCAATGAATTGAAGATGATAAACCAATCATGCCCAAGGAAACCTTTATATAGTGCTTGGATTCAGGCCGTTTCATCTTCAATATAGCCTCCAGTTTTGATGTCTGGGGTTGGAGTCCTTCTTTATTAATAACAAACCTAAGATATTCCAATTGGTCTTTGAAAAATTGGCACTTTCAGGGTTTAATCTTCAAATTAGAAGCTTCTAGTCTCTTAAAAACTGCTTCTAGATGTTCCAGGTGGTCAGTAATGGTGCAACTAAAAATGTTTATATCATCCAAATAAACCAACACACAAGACAATTTTAAGTCCCCTAGGATTGTGTCCATCGCCCATTGTTTGTATCTGGGGCATTGCAAAGTCCTTGTGGCATCCTTTTTGGCTGTAATAGTCCCTCTTGAGTTATGATGGCGCACTTTTCGCGCTCCACTTTGGGCATATCAATCTGCCAATATCTGCTTATTAGGTCTATTGTGGAAAAGAACTTCATGCCTCCAAGTCAATATAAGGCGTCATAAATCCTTGGAAGGGAATAAGAACCCTTCTTCATGGTGTTGTTTATTTTTGATAAGCAATGACAACTTTATTGCTCCCATCATTCTTTTTCACTATTAGAATTGGGGCAGCCCATGGATTCTTTGATGGGACCAGAATTCCACGCTCTAGGGGTTCTTTTGTCCTTTAGAAACAAATTCTTCTGCTGCTTTCAAACATCTAATTGGGCATAATTAAATGGGGTCATGGTCGTTATTGTTGATAAAGTGTATCACATCTCTAGAACAACCTAAGTAAAAATCATCTTTTGCAAATATTTCTCAGTATTTCTGAAATAAATTATGGACTAGAGCTTTTCTGAGTCATTCAAGTTCCCTAATTTGGCCATAGGAATAAACGTTATTGATACTTATAGTTTCCTCATTGGGAAGTCCTATTTCATCTAAGGTCCCAGATTTGTGAAATGTTTGAATTTTGGTGGTCAGAAATAGATGCAGGTAGGCAATAACCTGATGCCTTCATATTTCAATGGGCCAATTATGGAGGTTTGCTCATAAAGATTTGAATTTCCTCATGCCCTGAATGGTTATTCCTGGTGCAATATTTGGCTCAAATTGAGATCTACCCCATGGCTGGTATACTTCCCCATAAAGTCCCTCTGGAATTTTAATAGTCAGTCCAGTAGGGACAACTACTTGATTTTCAGGCATCATGGAGATTTTTTGATTTGATTGTAATAGTGTTAGGAGAGTGTCTATAACTCTCCAGTTCCCAGTGTGGCAGTGCTCAGCGCACAAGCCCAATACCAGGGAACTAGCCATTAGAATAAAAATAATTATGCTCAGCAAAGGATGCTGGAGCAATAATAATTAAAGCAAAGAAATGCTATTAACAACCAGCTAAAAATGACGCAGTGCACGTTGAGAGAAGGGGTAAACGACCCAGGGTGGAGGGGACCTGTACAAACCAATGGTGCACGAGGTTATAATTGTATTGTGTTCAACATGGCAAGTTTGATGGAGCGTGAGACCTCCTCAAAGGGGTCTGCGCACAGGATCGTTCAGAATAACATAAAAATGGTAAAAATGGGGTAAATTTATTTGGGAAGTCGACCAACAAGAAATGTTGGTCAGGGAAAACACATTTAAGCATTAACGGGAGAATATGGGGTTTGCAGCAGTGGACCCAAGCACTGACCCACCAATAGGGCAACGCTTCCATCCAAATTAGTCAAATAAGCCAAAACCAACTTCACTCAAATGATCAATTGAAGTTGGTTTTGACTTGAACGCGTTGTTTCATAAGTGGAACGGGTTTTGAAACCCCATTCCTTGATGAACTGAATGGTACTGTCTGCATTAATTTGGTAAACCATCCGTTTTAACACCTGGGTCATTGTGAGGGGCTGGGCATTTGGCACACCACTAGTCACAACCTGGGCATATTTTGCCTTAACCCAGCGTTGGTCTAGGGTGTTCTTCAGGTCAGCGAGGGCCTGTAGCTTCACCCTCTGGGCCTCCTGGCGCCCAGCCTTACCTTTGGGGTTGATCCTCACTATTATGTCATGTGCACATGACAAATAGTATTCCCTTTGATTCATGAATTTTCATTGGAAGGGCCTTGATTTTTGAACGAGATTTCATATACTTATAAAGGGATTATCCCATCCTTGTAGGCCAGGTTACAAAATAAAATTGGCTGCTTCTTTTCTGGGTTTCCGTTTTGTTAAAAATATAATGGGATGCTTTGTCCCAAAAATAATCAGTGTATCTTCCTTATGATTCGTTACAACACCAAATCTTCTCAGTTAATTGGTCCTAATAAGGATATTGTAACTGGTGGGACCATCTAGTACTAAAAAAAGGATATAGTAACTGGTATTCAGCAATACTATGGCTAGTGCCATCACCACAATGGATCTAAAATGTAATGGTAACATGCTATAGGCCTCGAGTGACTTAGTGTTGTGGGCTCCAGCTGTTCCATATTCTTGACAATGTGCAACTTCAGACACAATATTCAGTTTCTTGACCAGTTTGATACTGACAATCTTGATAGGTGCCCCACTATAAACAATGGCTCAAACATGAACCTTATTTACTGTAATATCCACATATGTACATTCAGAGTATGTATCAGAATTATTTATTAGGTGAATGTTGAAGTGTTCAGTTCTAAGTGGGATTTCAGACTTGAGCAGATCTATGGAAAATTCTCTGCTAAAGTATTTATGTGTATGGCCACTTGCACGCCCTGTAGTGTGGGCAGATCGGATGGACATTTAAAATGGTTACTTAGCCCTTGATCAAGGACTTGTTTGGCGTAGGGCTTTGCTACTTCAGCCAGATCCTCTTCAGTGACTTCTAATTGCTTTATTTCTCTCATTTTGGCTCATGCGGTAACCATGTAGACATCATCAGCCACAATTTTGTGTAAGCTATCTTCAGCCACTTCATCAGCAAAAAAAGCTTGTCAGGGTCAGGTGGAATGTGCATTAAGGCATTGGTGGAGGTAGAGCTTTTTGCCTCTACTCCACCTGCTCTTTTCCCGCCTTCTCCTCATTGTTAACCTTTAAGGCTACATTGACCCCAGGTTTCTAATCTGGCTGTCTGTAGCATTGGCTAGCAAAATGTCCTTTTCAGTCACAATTATGACAGGTAATCAGCCCTGTTTGCTGTTCATTTTTTGGACTTATGGGCCGATTATTTCTGGTTATTTGAATTTTTATTTTTGTCTGAAAATCAAAAGATTAATTGCACTTTGGGCCAATTAGGGGCGTCAAAGCTACTTGCGCATTGTCTTAGATAATCAGTAAGTTATAATGCTCCATGGGCCAATTAAAGGCTGAAGTCATGACACGCTTTAAGTCACAGTATGGCTTGACCACATGTTGCATGGCAATCACCACATCGAATTCATCTATAGCATTTTACTCAAGATAGACCTGAGCCTCATGGTAAATTCTGTCCGCAAAGTCTCTGATGGACTCATTCTGCTGGAATTTGATATTGAGTAAGTCTGCTTTTCTGGCAGATAGTTTATTAGAGTCTCTAAATTGTCTTATGACAGCGTTTTTAGCATCCAAATAGGACCAATCGTGACCCAAATAGGGCATAAAAAGATTGGCACTATGTGAGTCCAAACAATTAATGAGAGCTGTAGATTTTTCATGGTCTGATTCTTCTTGCATAACCTTTTTGAACAATTTTATGAACAAATGTACATTTCCTTCTTTATCAAATTTTGGCAAATTCAAGGGTTTGAAGTCATTGCGCCCAGAATTGGCAGAGGAGTTACGCTTCATCTAGAGTTTGAACATTTCAGGAAATCTTCAGTCAGAATTGGTCTACAGTCATGACAAGTGTCATCTGGATTTGGGATGGAAGCAAGAATTTTTGGCATCAAATGGACGTCTGAGATATCTGTTTCATTATCCATCTCAACTCCTGAGGATTCTGCTTCATGAAATTGCTCTGAACTGCTTGATTCAGATTCCTGAATTTGGGCATCATGTAGTTTCTTCAGCTGTGTTCTTCCCAAATACTTAGAGGTTTTAATGCTCTCCCCCCTCGAGGATAAGTTAAACAGTTGCAACTTCTCCCTTTAGGTCATTGACTTCCTTTTTTAGGTCTTCAAGCTCTTTTTGAAAGATAATTTGAGAAGCCAGTATATGCTTCACATCTTTGGTCAGATTTGTAACATGGTCATTAGTTGCTGATAGCTGTGTTTGAAGATCTTGTTTTCTTCACTAAGTTCAACGTTCTTTGCTTGCACAGACGAGATTGTTGAACGAAGTTTATAAATTCTTCATGAATTTTCTTGAATTCTTTCTCGTTATTTGGCCCTACTAGCATGGCAGCCAAATCTTTAATGCTTTTTTGCAAAATGCACAATTCATCTCAAACATATTCATAGAGTTGGATATTCATGTTCTTCAATTCCAGGTGATTTTTATGAACAACCGTGGCATCCTAGTCAAACGTTCAGTCCAAGATGATAGAATTTGGAGTAATTCTCCAATTACTAACTGCATTTACTGATATTATTGACCCAACCGCTGGTTAGTCCATGTAAAGAGAGGACCTCAGCTGCAATCTTTGGAACTTTTTCATTGAGTTGATCTTCCAAAGTGGTTACTCTTTTGTGTGCATCATTGACCCGTTCTGTATTACTAACAATAGCCTCTCTAACTTTGGTAAATCTGGAATTCAGCTTATCCAGTAAATTCAATTGGGAAGATTGCTCCTCCTCTTGAACTTGGTATACTTCTGCAAGCTCTAGATTCTTCTGAGAAAGAATCCTTTAAGTGTGCTTGATTGAGGCTGTACAAAGCTAACCAATAACTTATTTGTTGCTTATATACAATTGAGACGTTTGGACAGAGTTGCCATGGTTGCCTCTTGGTACCGCATATAAAATCCATCTTGAAGGCCTGCTCCTTCAAGTAATAAAATAGCCCAAAAGATTGGTCCATTTGTGATGTACTAATCCTGTAACCATGGAATAGGGTCTCCATCTTCTCCTTAACACTATCTGAGGTGAACTCAATAGGTCCTGTTGTGTTCACATGCCCTCCTCCCGCCATGATTAGATCTAAGGAGTATGAAGTACTCTCCTCAGTATTCTGGCGTGCAGTGTTGAAGTACTCAGTGATTTCTTGGTCACTAATTTTTATGTCATTTTTGTCATATCTTCTGGAAGAATGCGCCTGGTATTTTGTTGAATTATTCATAATAAAAGAGTAAATGGATTTAGTGAGCACCACTTGTGAGAAATTGAGGATTAGCTTACTTATTAATGTAATCCTGTTTCAATAGTTGGTGAATGTTCTTGCTGATAAATCCTAAAATATGCTATGTGTCTTATGGTATTTCCTAATTGTTTGGAAGCTCACAAAGCTAAACAACAATAAATGACTCTTCTGGTCTTCTTTTGGGTATATTCCCACTCTAATTGGGAACTCTCCAGACACAGGTAATTATGATAATCTCTCCTAAATGCTTGTCTACACTTCTTAATATGAAAGTTGAATTAAGATAAGACAATATAAGACGAAAATATAATATATGGAAAAATGATGTTTTTTATTTTAGGGCCAGGTGCTGGTATTTTATAGCTCTAGGGCATCTCCTGGCCATACTCATTTATTATATAAGTTCATTAAAACCATGCTAATCCGCTTTGGTTTGTGGCAGTGGTTATTAAAATATCCTCAAGTTAATTTGGCCCTTGAATTAACTAAATTACAATCATTTTAGCCCAATTGGAGGCACTACTACACTTGTAATTGGGAAGATTATTAAGCTAAATATTAGCACCTCAGTGGTGTATATTCACCTTTCAATCAGCCCGAAAATTACATTTTTTTCATACAGCTGATGAAATATAATAATTGGGAGAATAATAATATAGAGTTCAGATTTTGATGCACCTCTAATTGGGACGTCAGCAGGCCTCTCAATAGTACTAGGTGCTCCCTATTTGGGCTGTCCATGTGCAAGTACTATCATGCTGATTACAATGATCAACATACATTGAAAATAGAACCCATTAATTGTTTTTTCATTAAAATTAAAAATTAATTAGGTTTGTGCTATAAATTCACTTGGTTCACCCAAGTGAATCCCATAATTGGCCATGATGTAATTATATCATAGCTATTATTAGCTATAATAATTGGGAAGATTTAAGCACAATTGAGGCAGTTTTGGAATAGATTTAGTTATGCAGGTAAATTTGGGAAGGATCAATGGATCCATCAATGGGAGTAATGTATTAGCATTGATGGTTTTCTCAAAGGGTTCATTTTTGAGTCAACCATCAAAATCTAACATGGTGCTCCAGCACTGTGCACTTTATTTTTGTGTGGAAAAAGTTGAAGATAACAAATTTGATTTGATTTGATCCGCCAAGTGCGCTTCATCTCAACCACCCATTGACCATCTTGTAGGTCTACCACCACATGCACCTGTGCAGCTTCATCTGCTGCTTGTTTAGTCTCAAACTTAAGATCCAACCAACTGCAGGTCATAGAGTGTTGTGCAACATATACTGCATCTGGTTATTTTTGTGCATATCTCCACAGAACTTTTCCAAAAGTGCCATTTGATTAATATCCAGGAAAACTTGAACACCATGCTCCACTGACGGCAGGGCTGGTAGAGTGGAGTTTTGATGAACTGGTTGCATTTTGCTTGCCAGGCTAAAATCCCCTGGGAAATACTCACCGCCAGTTTCTTATTTATATCTAGGTTGCCAGTGTTGCTGGGGTGTTTACAAACTTTGGACAGTTCAAATACCGATCCTGTGCCCTTTACTTTGCTAGCCCAACTGTTACCCAACATTGAGTGCACACTAATCTCCTCAAGAAAATTATCAAATCTACCTAATCTTGAATTGAATTTGTTGCAATTAGTAATTGCAACAAGAGAGAAAGGTTTTTTCTGTTTGATTAAGAAGATATAATAAAACTATAATGCACCAATGGTATCTGATTAGAGAAGATAATGTTTTTGTTGTGTAAGTTTATCAGTTAGGTTAACTTATGTATGTGCAATTGTAATAATCAGGATCACAATCTACAAACAGATAATTCTAATGATTCAGATTAATAGAAACGTTTACTTTTTTATATAAAATTTTTTATCTTTAGAGGCAACTATCATCCCTGTAGACTCTGTTTATAGCCCTATAGGGTCATTCATATCATAAAGTTATGATTTCTGATGTAATACTTTATGTTATTATTATACTTCCATTGATTTTAATTAAAATTGACTTTTTAAAACAATTTTACTCTCACTGTGGTGTCTGTCCAGTTGTAATCTTGCAATTAATTTTTTACTGCCTTCCACACTAGCTAGAGCTTTATAATTTGGTACATTTATATATCTTTGATGACAATACAATAATCCAATGAAACAATTGTTAAAATTAGGAACTTCAAAAATAAAGCGTTTTTTGCAATGCATACTGTAGTCAAATTATGCACTAAAAAAATTTTAATCAGTTTGACCATCACTCAAACTACACAGCAAAAGGACATATTTTGAAAGATGGCTAACTTGCATGTTCATGCACTTGTGTGGTTACAAAAAAATCTGTGCTTTAAGTACTTCTTTGTAAGAGATGTTTCTTTGTAATGATGAAGGAAAAGGTGGCTCAAAAGCAATGATTGTAGAAGAAGTAACAACACTATTGGCTCAAGAATTTACAAGAAATGGTTGGAGTTAAATTAAGGCGACTTGTACATCATAAAAAAAACGTGCAACAAGCTCATGCTATTGAAACCAATGACTAACATGCTTAATATCTTGCTAAAGATTGAAAACAAATTGCAAGCTTGTGCTATTGAAACTAAAGACTAACACGCTTATCATCTTGTTAAAGCTGGAGAACATACCTCTCAAGCTTGTTCCATTAAAACTAACAACAAGCACACCAATCATCTTTTCAAAGGTTGATAATACACTTATCAAGCTCATGAGATGGAAAATTATGAACAATGTAATTATTGACGTGAAAGAGATAGAGTAGAATCTTACAAGAATGAATCAAAGAAACAGAACAAAAGCGTATGGATATAAAGCAATTTCTCCACAATGATTGTGCTCAGTGTACTGTTTATGTGCAAGAGTTTTATAAAAAAACAACAACTTCTGTGGTAGAAGATGTGATATCTGCACAAAGCAGTATTATTCTAATTAAGTGGTAAAATATCATATGATTGCTACCTAAGCCTATCTATCTCCAGAACGCGCAAACAAAAATGTATTGAAATTTTGCCATTAATGTCATTGTCATTTAAAAACAATTGCCAGACTAAACATCCATCAAAAGCATATTGGTATTATATGGAGCCTAATGAAGTTTCAATTTTATTAAAGTTCTCAATCAATATAAAAAACTCTTGTCTTGCATGATACCTTACACCAAAATAATTAAAGTTGATGGTAGATATGACCAATAAGGATTCAAAGGCCAGGATATGCTGTTTGCATTTGACATTTTCAGGGTAAGCAAGAAGCTGCCTTCTATGTTGCCTCACGACAGTTATAAATGTGGGAAAGGTTGTAGTCATAGAAACTCTCAAAAATTTAAATATCTCTCATAGATACACAATTTCAAGGGAAGGATACCCCAGTGGTAGAATATGGGCTCACTACCACTGCTTCCTCAAGTTTGAATCTGGTACATGAACTTTGGGTAGGGGATGACTATGACTGTGTTGGCGTTGCGCACCACTGCCTTGAACTGAGATAGCAAATAGCAAGGCGGTCCATGGAGTTCCTGGACTATCATACGCCACACATGGGGGTTTTCCAGTTTTTATCCACCTTTTCCAATTTTCTTCAATTCCCTTTGATTGGTACGGAATCACTCCTCAGGTTGGCCCACCTAAAATAAAATTTAAAATATAAATATAAAATGAATACACAATTTCATGTGAACAAGTGTATTCTGCGCTTAACTGGCCCTTGGAAAACAATCCACTTTATAAGAACGTGATAAACAATATATTTTCATGACTCAACCAACAAGAAGTGATTCATGTTGTTCCAGCTGAGCCATAGCAGAAGTAAGATTGTTGCAATGAGGCTCATAGCAACGAAATATTGCCAATGATGATCAGTTGCAAAGTGCATATATGCCAATTTGTGACGCTCCAAGGATTGTTCACACTTCCTGGTATCAGGGTCAGAGTGACATTTTAAATTCCAGTTATGCTGATTTGCAGAGCTTTGCTACGGTCACAGAAAATATTATTGGAGCCACCTTTCTTTTGGTTATTGGACCACCAAAACTTGAACCAGAATATGATTGAAGTGGATGGATTGTGCGCTAATTTACTTTTTATTGAAACAAGAGGTGGGGAGGCTTTTCCAATATGTCCAGATGTGTACCTGCAACTACACAATCTCGACGTAGTCAAGAATGATAAATTAATGTTTAACAATTTGTTCAATACTGTTTATGATGACAACTGTCTATGCCAGGGCAGTCTGATGGATCACATGAATGATGGAATCATCAGATGAACTTTATAAAATTCCTCTAGTCCTCTGTTCGAAGAACATCAAGCTGGTGTTATTGTTTTTGCGTCAAAGTTATTAAGCCTCATGCAATTTAATGACAAGTATCAATTTACTGACTCAAATGCTTGTGCCATCAAAGATGCAAGCTCATGATGTGGTGACAGTAAGCATGCATCATTAAGTGTGACACAATTGAAAAATTTGTTCTTTTTTGTCAATGCACCGTTCACTTGAAATTGACCCTTTTTTGATTTGCTTCATTGATATGCATGTAAAGGACGTTGATATTCAGATGGATTAATTAGTGATACATCATCATCATGATATATAACAAGCAACTTGTGATAACCCTGTGGTTTATGTCCATCATAAAAGTGATACACATCCCAACCCAAAAAGCATATTCATATTCAGTCATCAGCCATGTTTCCTATCAATGTCGCTCATCCAGATGCTGATGAAATATTGAATGATGCATTTGTTGATAGCAAATATTCAATGAAATTCATTGTAAGAAAAAGGACAAAATTATTACAATAAATCACTACTCAAGAGTAGAATATTACTCCCTGGTGAATGCTTTTTCCATATGGAAACAATGGCTTGAAAAAGAACTGTGAATTGATTGATACTTCATTAGACTACTTTCAATCAAATATTTTTGGTTAAGATACACAGTTCCAGCGCAATGACTATCTTTTCTATGCGCTTTTGATAATTGAACATCTCGAAATTCAGTCCAGTATTTCTGCTTGTTGCAAGAAGGTAAGAAGACAAGAGGGAGCTGTCAAAGATCTTCGCCTCAACATAAGAATTTATGTGAGTCTACAGCATACTGGCAAATAGCGCATAACAAATTGATAGCACAAATTCGTTGCCTTGGACTACTAACTTGATTCTTAACATTGAGCTGCAATGACATCAACTTCCAGACATGTGAAGAGCTCTCCTGGTTTCTAATAAACGATTTAATGAGGACTTAACAAATATTAGAGTTGAAAAAAGCATTGTTTTATTGAGCAATAACCAGTTGTAGTCAGCCATCATTTCATAAAGACTTGATGCTTTCATGAATTGTATTAATAACAACGTGAAGGTTTAGGTGGCAAAGTTAGATTATAGTGGTGGTGTGTGAAATTCCAAAATTGAGGCATTCTGCACATCCGCAGAGTTGGCTGGATTAAATTAGCACCTTCATTCATACTGAAGAAGGAATTGAACTAGTTGATGCAGTAATCACATGCTAAATCTCATCTAAATCTGAAAATCCTGATATTCACAAACTTTGTTTAGCGCAATCAAATGCATCACCACACTCATACCATTATAAAACCTCGCTAAAAGAAAACACTTCGCCTTTCTGCATAAGCCATGTCTGCACATTTTCATTGTTAATTAAACTTCATATGAATTCATAAAAAATGATGAAGAGTTGCATACTGAAGTGACAAACTGAGAAAATGGATAAATAACTACTGTTCCGTGATCATTAAACTGTGGGATGACAACATTTAAATTCAGCCATGTGAACAAAAATGAGGCAATCATCCATTATGTTGTAAAATATATCACAAATTCTGATTCTGTAAACTTGAATCAGGATATAGCAGAGGCGATCAAGAAAATTCATCAAGAAGATTCAAATGTTGCTTGCGAATTGTTTAAAATATACATGAGAAGTATGAAGGAGCGTCAATTTTCTGCATGTGAATGTTGATTCTGATTTTGTCATATTCAAATTCCATGAAAGTTTAAGAAAGTGTGTATTCTTGAACGCGTGTAAGCCTGAACAACAATATCACGTCCTGAAGTTGACATAATCAAGCAACGGAAGTGTGCTCCAACATCTTTAAGTAATATGAGAAGTGCCCTACAAATCATTTAGAACCTAACTTCAAGGATATGATTTTAATTGTAAGTTGTAATGCAATTTGAGCCATACTACACCATCAAAAGTGACACTGAAGAAAGCCTTGATGAAGATGATGCAGAATAGGCACAACAAAGGTGAAAGCTCATTAAAAATTACTGAAAGATCAAAAAAGGTTGTACAAAAATTCCCAGCAGTCGTGAGAGTATCATTCTTCATGATGCACATGGATCCTCAGAACTACTTCTATAGCCTTCTTCTTCAATATCAGCCTTATAAATCTGAGAGTGCCATGCCCAAAGAGTTTGATAATGTGTGAGATGCATTCCTTGCCCATGAACAAGGATTGAAGGAGAAGAGCAAATACATGGAATCTTTACACAAAATAGATTAACAACTTGAGATCACTTTTAACCCAGCTCATGCAATTGCTACTCTTCAGCAATCCCAGAGATTGTTGAAGAAGAGCTCAAGAAAGATATTCTGACCAAGATATGACTGATGATCAATTCCAATTGGCTTGTGCTGAAATCAACATCAAGCAGTGAGAGCTCTTCTAAAGTCACTAGTAGCATTCAAGAGCAAATTAGTGGAAGCAAACAACGCCTCAGGCTGTTTGTTACTGGTGGAGCTGTAGTCTGCAAGGCTTTCACTTTTAATGCACTGAAAGTTAGTTTAATTTCTTCTTTGTCAAAAATGCAGTGCAATTTGCTACTATATTGGTATAGTTGTGAGACTAGTTGTTGGATCAACTCCACATACTATGCTCAAGTTACCACTTAAAATTGATGTTTTCATTGTCTCCAGCATGCTGATTTTTCTGGAAAAATTATTTATATTATTTAAAAAGCAGTGGAAGGATATAGATATATCTTCATTGATGACATTGCGATGGTCCCTTATGAGATTCTTTACATGATTGACTTGTGATTAAGACAGCTCAATAATAAGAATGATGAAGTATTTGGAGGTCTTAACATGATGCTGTTTAGAAAATTGATGCAGTTTTCACCAATTAAAGAAGCTCTGATTTTTGAACAACCAGTACAATCCTTGACAGCACCACACTTCTGATGCTACTTCAGATTGGTTGAGCTTACTGAGAATATGCGCCATCAGGGTGACACGTGTTTTGGCAATTTTCTCATTAATCTTCAAATTGGTGAGCTCAAGGGTCCCCAATTTTACTTGCTGCTATCAAAGATGTCGGTGGATATAAAAGGCAAATTCACTTTGAACAAGGCTCTTCTCATTTATCTATTGAGAGTTCAAGTAGATTCCCACAACAATGCTGCTCTTGAGTACTACCAACCACAGAGAGAGAAAATATACAAAATTTAAAAGAGCTTAAGATCATGTATCTGATGCTATGTACAATGTTGAAAATGTCAACTTGGACAATAACATCCAAGCTGACATAAACAAGACTGAGCGCTTGCCTAAGGAATTGGATATTTTCTTTGGTGTAAAAATAATGTTATGATCTAACATCAATTTTGAGAAGGTTCTTGTGAATGGCGCAATTGGCAATATCACCAAGATAATTTAGCCATATTTCTGTCACAAAAAAGATATATGACACAGATGTTCCCTCTGTTCACATAGACTTTGGTAGGGATGGCATTTATCAGATTGAACCTCAATCTATTAAGTTTTTTGTAAATTCAACTATGAAATGATCAAGAGACAAATGCTACCCATTGTCTTATGTCAGGCTTGCACATTTCATAAGATTTAAGGCTGCACCATAGATTATGCATTCATGTACCTTGGAAAATGCTTATTCCAAAAGGGACAAGCATATGTCACTTTAAGTAGAGTGAGATCACTAGATGGAGTGCAAATTGTGAATGTAGAGTGCAGTAAGATCTTGGAAAAAATACCCTGTGACAAAAAGCCATTGAAGAAATGGAGAGACTGCAAAAATATAATCCTCAAGATGATCCAACCAAGCTGAAGTAAGTAAACTCATAATTAATTTCAAGAGATTTTTCAAACTATAATTACCTTGCTCTTTAATCTTTCTTTTGCTTATAACTGATGTACTATTTTGATACTCATTCTATGTAACTATGTTAAATTTTGTATACTTATGCATTAGCCCTTTGGGGTAAATCCCCATGAATAATTATATAGTCTATCTATCTCTTATTCCAGCACTCCAGAACTTATTTGTCAAGCACACTTTCAGGAATCAGCAATTAAAAATGATAAAATGATATATAGTTAAAAAATAAAAACGTTTTTCTAATGGACTAAAATTATCAACAATAGTTGTACTTTGGAAATACTTAACACACCTGAGACCAAATATCAGCTATAATGAAAAATGTGGCACGCATTTCATAAAATAATTTTTACTCATATCTCTAGGATTAATAAAATTCAGTAATTGTTTCTCTAATAATATATTTGGAGTTATGTATTTGAAGTATAGAAGTCATTCATGATAATACTTGAATACATAGTAATACTTAAAACAGCTGATACCAAATAACAGCTAATAAATGAAAACTTGGGGCGCACTCCAGTAATTGTTTCTATAATAGTATAACAAGAGGTATGAACCCCACGTTTTTCATTGTAGCTGAAATTTGGTCTCAGTTATTTTATGCATTTCCAAAATGTAAACATTTTGGTTTTTTAGTCAATTAGCTAAAACGTTTTTTTAATATTATTAAAATTGTTAAATCCATTCCATGCATAATTTTAGATGACTCTTACTAGAAACTAGGTTAATTAAATTCAAAAAGCTTGTGATCTACTCTTTATAGCAGTTAAGAATAAAAAGTCTTATCACTTTGGACCAATCATGGTATTGATCTCTTTCTAGGTCAGTCTACTTATTTTAGATCTAATCTTATTTTAATTTTATAGTATCTTTTATGTTAGAAAAAGAAAATTGATAATTACTGAATTTAACTGTAATTTAAAAATTATTTGAGGTGGGTCGACCTTGGGACAAATATACCACACCAAGAATGTTTTCTAGCCAGTACAGGTTTCAAACTCAAAACCTGCACTAGGGGTGGAAGCAGTTTTACCCACTTGGCTAACCACCCTTTTTTAACTGTAATTTTTATTTAACCAAGGTAAGCCGACCAGGGAAAAGACATTACCAAATATATGTGAAACTAAGAGAATAACTAAGAAATATAAAAATTGGGCACCCCAGGGTACTCAAGTTACCCCTGTTGCTAGCGGGACTGCCAGGTATGGGGGGTTGGTGCAATACTCTGAGGGGGTTTCTCCTGCTATGGAACAGGTGTGAAGGAAAGGGTCTGTGTGGAGGAACCAGAGTGGGAACCATGATTCTATGAGCGCTTTTTGTCTTGGTCTCATATATCCATAGAGCCAGGCTTGGAAGTGCTCTAGTAAGTGGACATGGAATCTGTTAATAATCCCATGAATGGTTGGGACTGTGCCCTTGAACGCATCTAATGCAATTGTGTGTATTGTCCACATTGCAATGGGTATTATTAGGGAGCAGAGGGTAGATGGGATTGGTGACTCAATCTGGAGCGCGAAGATACTCTTTGATATCAAGAATTCCTGTTCGTTTTGAATCTTGAGCAGGCGTGTGACTTCCTGCCATATAGCTTTGGTTGGGGGGCATGTTTCTAGGCGGTGATGTAGGGATCCCTCCCCTCCACATACTGCACATGTTTTGTGGAGGGAGTTGGAGCAGTCCACCATCCTATAGGTCCTTCTCAAACAGCGCCAGGCTTTTGCTCTTATCCTTGGTTGTAGGAGTGGGTGGTGTGTCATTTTCCACATTGCTTTCTGTGTGGTTAAATCATAGGGAATGTCCAGAATATCTAGGTATTCTATCCTAGCTATGCTTGGGGTTGTTGCGAGCATATCCCTCTGGGGGTGGTTTTCTGGGTTTCTTAATTTGAATTGGGGGCTGGGTCGTCCCCTTCCCTGTATAGTACCCATGTTCTCTATGGTCCATCCCATACAGCGGATAGTTCAGAAGATATGTTTGAAATGAGGGGAGGTTCCATGAAGACCTGTTGCAGTAGGCTTTTTTAACTGTAATTAATCATCTAATTTTTGCATCCTTATTAGTCTTCTCTTGACCATAATATATATTCTATAATTGCATAAACTACAAAAAAAGTAAAGTAACATCTACTCTAAAAGGTAATTAAACGCCATCCATTTTTTATTACTAGATAAGATCTGTATGGTGTTTCCACCATAATAGGAGAGGAAGATCTTATTGTTCTAAAAATTATGCGCTGAGCAATCTAGATAGTGTTGAATGATTTAACAAACCTGAATCATTAGGTAGATTAGATATAAGAATAAATAGTATTATCTTACATCTAACTTAACACATTTTATGTCAAAAAAAACAGCAATTAAGGACCAAAATTATTCTAAGTACAAACAAAGCTTAGGATTTGCGGCCTATAAGTTTACTTAATCATATTTGACATGATGAACCAGGATTGGGGGCTTTGTTGGTCAAGATGAAATTAGTTTTTGATATCACTCAGGTTATTATCAAATTATTTACTAATTAGTGGTACAAACTGCCTTGGTATGTGCTACCATTGCTTGAGAGGAGTGATGATTTAGCTATTTATCATATGCGTCAGAGGAAACGCTTTTTTTGAAGTAATTATGTCAGTAAGACACTGTCCATAAGGCTGAATTCGGGTTACAGTGGGACACCTAATAGTTTAAAGCCTCTAAGGACCTTTAACATAGCTTGCTGGTTAAGTGGTGATGTGCTGTGGGGTATCATGGATAAAGGTGTTGAACATCAACCCCATAAAGTCTTTATAATCTTAGATAAATAAAAAACAATCTTTAACACAATAATCTTTAAAAAATTTGAAATATATGAGCTTTTAACAGTTAGTACTTTTCCATTGTATTAAGTCAGGAACTTACTTGTGATCAGGAAGATTAGGGCATGAAGCCATTGTACAAGTAAATTGACATGAGAATACAGCCTCTAGTCTTATCTTTAAGGAGCTTATATCTTAATAATTCACACCATCTGGTCTATTGTCCTCATACAATAGGTGTTCAAAACTCTGACTTGATTCCAGATGAAGAACCAGACCATCTAAAGTAGGACAAATCTTCAACTGTGGTGTTCATGGCTGGGATTGCAGATGGTGACCATATCAAGCAGGGGAGCAACCTAAACCTATATCAACTATAAGACTGAACTTATAAAAGTTCAAGGCTTAGAGGTTATGATGAGTCAACAAATTGATAATCTTACTGAAGATTTTACTTTTATTAATGAGACAACTAAAACTGTGCATGTAAAAGCGAATGATTAAAAGAAAGTAATCAGAGAGAAGGATCAAGTGATTTCTGTTATTCAATTTTAGATGACCAATCTGAATGAAAAAAGGTAATATTAAAGGATTGGGACAATAATCAAAACCATTGCGCCCAAAGCAATTCCACTGATAGTAATGCATCTGAATATCATGAGGATGAATTATCAGAGGCCAATTCTGAAGTTGATTATAGTCAAAGTCAGAAAATGCCATATATAATGGTTGCTTTAGCCAATATAAGTTCCTCTAACCGTGGTGCAGCGACTCAGCGCCCTGAGACACCTGGTTTAAGCCAGCAAAGAAGCAATTGTAATCACCATGAGTGGGAGAATGATAAACTACAAACCTTAAAACTTTCCTGCTTTTGATAAGAACTGGAGCATGGTCACTTTTGTTATACAATTCAAAATAACCATGTATGGGGCCAATGATCGCAACTATTCAGCTATTATGTTTAACTGCTTATATGAATAAAGTATTAAACTAATTATGCCATACTTGGATGAAAACCCTACTTATGCCAAAGTCAAACTGGCTGTACTTCATGAGGTTAAAGATGCAGAAAGAATGTCAACAAGAGAAACTAAAAATCATAAATACCAGCTTTAAGATAGACAAGCAAATGACAAATATGTGGATCAATTCTATTGCAAAGCTCAAGTTATATTAAGTGCAAAAGCCATGATTGATTTCAGTGACAAGATTGCATTGTAACATGTAGTTCAATCCTATCAAAATTTGACAGATATTCAATTAGCTGCCTTTGTTCAGACCCTCACAACATCTGAGTTGGTTGATTATCTATGAAGATGCTCACAAAATTATGGCTCTCCAAATACTGAATACAGATCAGGATTTGTAGCACCTGCAGGAAAACCCTTCAAAAATAACAAGAAGACTGTCAGCGATCCACTTGTTAAAACTGAGCAACCTGAAAACTCCTAGGAACTTTGCCCATTAAGCGAAATCAGTTGCTACAATTTCAATCATAAAGGGCGCTATTCTACAGATGCCGCCAACATAACGCCAATGTTGTCCTTCTGGATAAATTGCGGAAGGAGGAAAATAGCAAGCACAATAGAAGTGTGACGCTCTATTCTGCTAAAAACACCAGCCCACTTGATCAAAAAAGTTTACAAGAAATGAAGACTCCATAAATGTATATGCGGTGACATGCTCTCAGAAGAAGGTTGATAAACCTGAAGCAACTGAAGTAGTTTCTAGGCCATATGTGCAGCATATAATTGAAAACTATCCAAACTTAAGGGCAAGTCATACAGCAGATTCCCCAAGTTTGGAGGAGGTGAACATAGCCATGCCAATTGTGGCCATTCTATATAACTTGGCTGATGAGTTCCATGAAAAATGGATAATCAAAAGTATGAGGACGAGCATCCTGAAGTAGAGAAGGCTATTGAGAGAGCATCAATGGACATTGAAAGTTAGGATGGAGTACTATACAAACTTAAGCTCGATGGATAGTGTAGAATTTTTCTGAAGCCTTTGAAAGGATGGATATTATTACCCAGGCACACAAGGCTGTCAGGCATAGTTATTGACCAAGATGCTGGAATTAATTTTATCTACTTACTACTGGGATTCCGTGCAATTTGATATTCAAGATGTGATTGAAAAATGTCATTCCTTCAAAATTGCAAAGCCTAGGAATTCATATGTAAATATCCATTAATCAAACTTTAATGAGCCTGGCATGCTGTATCAATTGGTGTTCTCAGCCCCTTGCTCATGAGTAGCCTGGGCAACAAATACATCTGTCATGAAATTAACTAGATAAATTCCTCCCATTATTTTCATAATTAGGGGAGTCATGAAGTCAGGCATGATTGCCAGCTAATCGCCTAGTTCAATATTATTTAATGTTATAGTAATTATTAATCAACATAGGTTCATCAGAAATTGTGTTCACCACTGTTAGGATTTTTGCCCATATTCCCAGTCAGCTAGATTACCAAAAATCGCTAGGTATAATTTCCTAATGCGAGGTGAATTGGAAATTGGTTGACCCTGATTTCAAGGTAATTATGTTTGGGGAATTTTAGGTTATTCGCCTGGTCAGATCCATTGGGGATCGATCTGGAAAAATGCTTAAGATCTCATTGGGAAGAGTTGCTGACGAAATAGGGGCATCTGATTGTTGATTATCTATCAGGTGTACCATTTAGGAACTGTTGAGTTTCATCACTGACTGATTGGTAATGTATGGAGTAAGTTGTGAGGCAAGTGATGTCATCTGTAACTAGTGAATTAATCAGTTGGTTTGTGACCTGACTTAATGGGTAACAAGTCCCATTACCTAAGCAGATCACTTGCCAAATATGGTTGGTTTGCTTAGATCGAGAGGAAAACGTTAGGAACACGTTTTCTGACTCTTTCCATTTTAGGTCTTGAGGATGTCCAATGACAGAATCCTAGACAAGATGGGGAAGACCATCGCTGCTGAGACAAGGATGGGTGATTCAACAGCAACGGCTGCCATTTTATCAAATAGGTGTCAACTGAGGGTTGTGTGCTGAATCCCCCACTATAAATTCCCTAGAATTCACTTATAATAAAACATTAAAAAATAGCTTAGTACAGAGTTTAATAAAGATTATACAGTAGATATACCAACTCAGTAAACTTTATCAGCATTCATTTGTTCTATTCTTTCTCAGGGATATTATTGCTGTGTGAAATAATTGGGAGACTCTTTAAGGAAAAGAGTAAGGATCTGAGCGGAGATCCAGAGAAGAAGTGGAATCAAATTGGGATTTCTGCTGACTGTGTGTCAAACCAGAGAAACCATAAATGGGAATCTAAGAGAAGATTGGGTTAGACAGTACAAGGGAACAAATCCATATTTTGAGACATCACAAGTATTTTGAGCAAAAATACTGGCTGAGCGTTAGGCCAAGATCTAAGACTTCCATTTAATTATGGATAATAGTCATCATACTATTATCAACTGATTATATCAACTATCATACAACGTAGATGAATTGCACAAAAACCAAACCTGCGCAAGTAATAATTTTTATAGGGGTTATTGGCCAAAAATAATCATCCCCCATAAATTTTTACAACCACTAATTTCCATTCGTGGATGTTGTGGGAATTTCTGGCAGAAAGCTGATGAATCTGTTACCAAGCGTTTGACTATGATTCTGCTGACTAATTTGGAGCACCTGCGACTTATGCTGAAGATGCTCAAAGTTATATTTTTATTAATTTATATACAATCAACAAGTGACCCAAGCTGAAGATAGGTTGAACTAATCTAATATTCAGTGAAGTAGAGGAGCGGATTGGGAGGTAATTGCTACCATGGATGACTGACAATTTATAAAACTGCTGGCTTGGATGCCAAGGGGTTTCATAGGCAAGGTAGCCTATAGTATAAATAGACATTCTTAACTCCAATTAAAGATCTCTCTCGCCCATCTACTTTTAGTTGTTAGTAGTTTGTCATCTATATTAGGAGAAAATGGGACTATAGATCCCCAAATTAAGTGGGGTGATGCGCCTGGAGTGGACAATGCTGCCAGCTCCCATACCTTCTCCCTATGAGGAACCAGCGGGAACCTGGCCACCCGCCAATAATGTGCTGATTGGCCATCAGCCCTGCGCAGTGCAGCACGGGAGTGCCTTGGCCACCCAGGATGGGGATAAGACTCAAAGGGGAATGCCCAGATGGGTTGGCAAAGGTTCAGGATGGTGGGGCAGCACGGGAGTGCCTTGAACGCCCAGGATAGGGGCAGGACTTTCCAGGGCACACCATGGAATCTGGGGCTAAGGCGAAGTCATTGGTCTGCTGTGTTGATGGGTTGGACGCGGACTTATAGGGGGTTGGTACACCAATGAAGGCAAAACAGCAAAGGGTCAACCAGTCTCCATACTGGTTGGCCTGGCACAATAGTGGATCCCACTGTTCAGAAAATCAATTATTTTGGAAACATCATTGTACTATCAACCATCTGATAATATGGGTGGAATTAAAAAGTGTTACAAGATGTTGGGGCCTTGATGACTGCTAAGTTCATCATGGATTACATCGTCTACAACTACGGATGTCCTCAAAAGATCCTGAATGATATATGGAACGAATCTTAACACACAGATGGTGCAAGCTCGAATGAGTTGATGTCTATCAAAGGAGTGTTAAAACCATACTAGCTTTGAGATTAATGATTTGGTGAATAAGTGAATAGCATCCTAGTCTGTATATTGCACAAAAATGCAACTGTGATGACTTCACAATAGGCTACCTTCATTAGCGCTACAGTGTTTGTGTATAACATCAGGCATTATAGCAGCTCTGGACAATCTCTTCTCTGACTTATGTATAGTAGACAGCCATCTCTAACTCCATTGTTATATTCAGCACTCAGTCTAACTTAGGCAGTTAGACCTACAAGCTATGTCAAACAACAAGCAAAGGTATTGATCAAGTTGCAGACTGTTACTTATTAGAACGTGATTAGCTGAAAAAGCCAGAGGAATTATAATTCTAACAAAGTTGCCAAGTACAAATTTCAGGAAGGATACGTAGTATACTTTGACACCCATACTGAGGGCAGTGTGCACAAGTTACCTTGCTTTGGAAAGGTATCTTTATTGTATTGTAGAAAAACTCTGAAAATGTATACACTATCAAGGTTAAGCGGTTGGGATGTGGATTGAGTTCATGCTAAGTTACTTCATCCATATTCTATGTAAATAAAAAGAAAAAGGAAAAAGAAAAGAAAAAATAATAATAATATATAAAAATATAAAAAATGAAAAATGATAAACAGTAACAATTATCTAATAAGCAACTAAAGTTATATTTTCAAATGCTTCATAATTGTTAGAGCTGGATGCCCTTTCTTTGGGAGGGGGAGGAGAGTGAGCTTACCTGGGTGTAGCCTGAAGAAGGGTGACTGGGGGAGAAATGCAAATCTTGTACAAGTCCTGGCTGTTGAGACCCTGTTGAAGATGTGCTAAACCAAAGAAGGCTTGGCACCAAGCGTTGGCCTGGATAACTTAGGAGTGACTATTGAATCATGAGAAGCGGCCATTGGAATGGACTTTGAAACAGGTGAAAGAAAAGTTACACTCATGGAATAAAGCTGTTTAAAGAAAGATACAATTGGCTAGAGGTCTTTTGAGACAAGGATAGACTGGGGGAAGAAATAATTTTTCACAAACCATTTGTGAAAAGGCTTCATCTAACACTCTGTGCATGTTGGCACAATGTCCATATGAAAAGCTGATGGAGGAAAGCAAGCACACGTGCCAAGTAAAACCATTGGGAAATATACCTTTTGGGCAGCTCTTTCAACAGGCTTTTAGAAGAGTGCATTAGATCAAGAAGACATACTGGTATTTTGAAGCACAATTCTTGAGGCACAACAGAATATGCATGTCATTGTGAACTGTCATTGGGGCACACCAAAGTTTAGTAAATGAGTGAGCAAAAAGTAGAGCCTAATTGGCTTTGAACGTATTTATTGGAGTGATACTGGGCTCAGATGCAAGTGCAGAAGCCATATAGGCTTCCAAGAGTTCAGACATCAAGTTGATAGCAAAACCCAAAGTGGCTACACAGCTCATGCAAAGGGAATAAATAGGGCTATAATAAGGGAAGATTTAAGCAGAGAAAAAAGGTAGTCAGGAAGAAGATCACTATCTGATGAAAATAGATGCCAAAAATAAAAATATCTTTGTTTTGAGAGGCCATGGGGCCACAAAGAACGAGGCAGCTGATGGCGGATCATGTTTGATCCATTGGGAAGTTTGGTGGAAGGAACTCAAAATCAATGGAACTTACTCAGGTTTGCTGGGTTCCGCTTGAGTTGTGGCCATCCTTGAAGACAAACCTTCAATACCTTATAAGACATAACAAGTTGAACTGACCTGTGAAAGTGAAGGCAGGATACCTGAAACAGCAATAGCGCGCTGCATGGAATTAACTGAGCCTTTGGAAGGCATGTCTATCCTGGGCAGAAAAGCTACTGAGATAGCAATTGTACTTTGAGGATTGCAAAAATTATACTTTGTGACCAAGAGGAAAGCTACCATCATCTTATATCCAGTCAAGGTGAGAGAAGTGGTTTAGGGTTGACTGGCCTGAATTGTTGGGCAGATTAGATATAAGAACTAATAATATAAGCTTATATCTAAATTATTATATCTTATATCATGATTCTGATATGACTGGATGATAATCGTGGGACAGCTAGGGTGGATTGGATAGAATCCGCCAAAGATGATATCAGTTATGATTAGTTGAATGCCTCAAGACAAGGCGATATTGGGACATAACAGGTTATTGTTGGATCTCTTCTATAGAAGGCAATAAGGCAATGTTGACATTTGATGAATACAAAGTAAATCGCCTAAAGACCATCTAGTACTAAAAAAAGTAAATCGCCTACAATTAGGGCGATAGAGAATTAGAGAATAACAAGCCAAATTCAAGGAGAATTGGTAGAATAGAATAGCCCAAGCTATGAGAGCAGTATCGCCTGAAGCTGCTGTATATAAGCAAGATGGGTTATTGAGAGAAAGTAGGTTGTTAATAGTAGAGAGAGAATGGGACAGAGAAAGGTCGCTGTATTTACTAAAAATAAAATAAAGAATCAATTGGGGAAATTAATCCTATTTTTAAGTATATTTCCAAGTGTGTCCATAGTACTGACTATCCCCACATCATCTGTCTGTTGCTCAGTGGGTTCAACCTATACAAACAACATGGTGGATCCTAACAATACCATCCGAATTTATAGCAGTGGTGCTCACTACAGGGGGCCCATTGATCAACCACCTAATACTCCAGAACTCCAGTCGCTAGCCATGCCTTACACAAGTTATGTTGCTGGGGAATCTTCATGGAACACTGCACCAGCTGGATATGAGGAACTCAAACTTACCTTAGACGCGGTGCTCAAAAACCAAGATGAACTTCTTCAAGAACGAGATGCTGTCATGCATCAACTTGATAGCACGGTTAGTCAAATGCAAATCTTGGGACAACAAAACAAAGAACTTGTCAACCAATTGAATGATACCACTGAATGGCTGCAGTGCGCAGAACAAAGATTGACCAATACCTCTCAGTATTCTCACTGGGACAAGGATGACCATCAAGAGGGGGCATCATATGAGGAAGAATATGAAGCTGGTCAGAGCTACTACACTCATGATGGTAGTACCTGATACAAATACGAGTTGGAATGACACTTCCCACAAGTAATGGCAGTACCGCCCATGGCAGAAGGTCATGCTACCCCTGAAGTGGCAGACATCCCAACTTCCGCTGATCCAGCTCCTCATCAAGAAACCGCTTTCAGTTCTTGACCCATTCCTCAGTATGGCCCAAAATCCCGTGAACAGGATGAGGAGGTTACATAGAAAATTACCTCTGTTTGACTGCAACGGGAACATTAATGAGTTCTTCAAATGGTTTGAGTTTGCAGCAGAAGGCGCATTTGATAGATGGAAGGCTAAGTTGTTGATATCTGCCTTGTACGTCAAGAGCGCTGATCAGGTCACCTGTTACCTCCCAAGTAGCTCTTTCACCTATAAGTATGTGAAGGATACTGTACTCCGCCTATTTGGGGGTAACTCAAAGATGTCGCAGAGGGAAGCAGAATTCTTAACTATCAGATTCCGTTAAAATGAGACTCTCCTGGAGTTTGCTAATTGATTCACAATGGAAATCAACGTGCTGATTGGGGCAGGGTATTTAGCAGAAGCCAACATGTGCATTGCCATAACCTCCATGGTGAAGCCATATCAAAGGCTTCACAATGTCATTTCGCTGCTTCTGGATGACGACGTACCTCTGCTCAAGATTGTACAGTTTTTGTGTCGCATATACCCTAACTTTCCGCTGCAAAATATGGAATGGAAGACTACCACCGCTACTGCACCCACTTATTCAGGAGAATACTCTTGTCCAACCCCAGCTCTGTTTAGCAATCCTCAGCTGTTCTATAACTCTGCGCCTTGTCCTCAGCTGAATTATACTCAACAATTTGATCAGCGGCAATGGGCTGGTCATGAAAACTGCCAGCAACCCAACTATTGACCAGGACCTAGCTATGCTGAACGTCAACAATCATCTTACTGACCTGGGGCTGGTACCGCTGAGTGACCTCAAACTTTCTGATCTGGACCCTCTTATGATAATCAAGGACGTGGCTCTTATGGGGTTATTTGCTATGAATGCAGCCTCCCTGGTCATTTGGCAAAATTCTGCCATAACCGCCGTGTGAATAACTTACACCAAGATCAATACTATCAGGGAAAAGATGGAGCAGAGTAGAGACGGGACCCTCTACCTCCGCGATACCAACTCAAAATGTCCCTGAAACAATAGTAGTATACCCTGCGGAAGTCCCTCAGTACAATGACGGACTTATATCAGCATCCAGTTGGAGGAGTAAATGTAGTAACATGAGCTCAAGCCAAGGCGGCGGCAGAAGAAGAATCCCCAGAACAACTGAAGCCGTATGCCTGTCAACTGCTTGATCAAACTTCCACGGACAAACTTGATTCTTCCACGGATGTGTCAACTCTGAAAGGAGTAAACGTCGCCCTACTGGTAGATGCCATTGTTAAAGAATACCCCCAAGTTGGTGAGGGGATAATGAGCTTTCTTGGAAAAAGAGAGCCCATAAATGCTCACATATTAAACAGTCCATATTCTTCTTACTCTGAATGTACATACTGTGATATTTTGTAGCAAAAAATAGGGTTTGCGCTATAATAGATACTGGTGCTTTAGTCAACATAGTTTCCACTAAAAAGATGGCAAAGTTGACGTTGAAACCTGATGTGGACCATAAAATGGTTTACGGAACTGCTGGAGCAGTAAGCACCATCTCTGAGGGGGCTTACAGTGCGCTACCTCTGCGCTTTGGGTCCATTGTTGTTGTAGCCCTAGCAATTGTGGTGCCAAATGAAAAAACGACCTGTTAATTGGTACCACTTTTCTGCGCCTATTCAGGGCTGTCATTAATATGGTGGAGGAGACCCTCGCCATTCTGGGTCAGCGGATCCCAATTTACTTTACCACTAGTGGAATACCAAAGGATATGGTGCATATAAGCCATATCAACCTTGCTTATAGTGATGGGGGTGATCCCAGTTTGCTATCACCAACTAAAGCGCAAGACTTGGCCCCTTCCCCAGAAGATATATGAATATCAAGGGATACCTCTTTGAGCGGCAGGGCCCATATCTATACCTTCTGGCCATCAAGTCCTAGTGAACACTGAGTAGAGGTGGAAGTGCCTAGTGGGCTATATGGGGAAGTCATTGGGCTCATTCATCAAATGCAGTTTGAGCCGCATGTGGCTCCAGGGATTATACTTCCAGGACATGGAGAGATTAAGGTTTTGTTAGCAAACCTCCAGAGCAAACCAATGAAAATCCGCCAATACAAAATTGTAGCATATTTACATCTGATTCCAATAGATGAGGTCCTTCAGGTTCATGATTTTGGGTTGTTGGATGAATTTGGTCTACCAGTTGAAACACCTGCCGATGTACTAATGGTGGTACCATGGAGTAATTTAGTAGGACTATTGGAAGAACAAAAAGACCAAGCAATGGCTTTATTTCATAAGTATAAGGGGATTTTTGCGGTTGATGAGCATGACTTAGGGTATTCTCAGGGGGTGTTCCATTGAGTAAACACAGGAGACCATCCCCCTATAAGGTCTCAGCCAATCCGCCAAATGAGGGCAGCAGAAGACGTTGTCGCTGATGAAATTGACAAGTTTCTAGAGCAAGGGATGCTCAAACCATCCAAAAGCCCATGGTCTTTGCCTGTTCTAATTGTAAAAAAGAAGGATGGCACCAACCGCGTAGTAATAGACTACCAGAAGCTCAACAGCATTACAAAAAAGGATTCATACCCTTTGCCAAGGATTGATGATGCTTTGGATTGATTAGGAGCCCATTATTTTTCTGTGATGGACTTGATAATAGGTTACTAGCAAATTGAGTTACCCACGGCAGAACAGGAAAAATGCACTGTAATCACCTCCAAAGGCCTTTTTCAACTGACGCGGATGCCTCAAGGGCTGCGCAACGCCCCAGCTACATTTCAGTGAGCCATGGATACTATTCTTGGTGACCTGAAATTGTCATGCATCCTTGTATACCTCAACAATATTAACGTTTTCTCTCAAACCTTTTCAGAGCACCCAGACCACCTTGAAGCAGTATTCTGTCAGCTGGCTGAGGCAAATATTAAAATTAAACCTCAGAAATGTAACTTCTTCAAAGATCCGCTGAAATACCTGGGGTTCATGGTAGACTCTAAAGGGCTGAAACCACAGCTGGCTAAGGTGGAGGCCATCAGCAAAATGACTACTCTAATAGTAAATGCGCATACAGGTATTTTTGGGAATGATCAGTTAATACCAGCGCTTTATCCCTAATTTTAGCTGTATTGGGGGCCATTATTCGAGCTGTTAAAAAGATGCTGTGTTTGAATGGACGGAATGTCTTCAATCCACTTTTAATACACTTTTTATGGTGTTGATCAGAACACCAGTGCTACAATATCCAAACTTTGAATTATAGTTTATCTTTCAGATGGATTTACCCTTTCTGCTGTTGGGGAAGTACTTTATCAGAAAGATGACGGGGGAGAGGAACATCCTGTAGCATACTGCAGTCAAAGTCTGAACTGTCACAAGCATAATTATACTAAAACCGAGTAGGAGTGCTTAGTAGTGATCTACGGATATAAGAAATTCAGATTCTATCTACATGGGGTAAAGTTTAAAGTTGTAACAGATCACACATCATTACGCTGGTTGCAGAACCTTAAAGAACCTGAAGGCCGGTTGGCTTAATGGGCTCTTAAATTGCAGGTTTATTACTTTGAGATTCTCTATCAGCCAGGAGTAAAGCATCAGAATGCTGGCTGTTTATCTCAATTGCCAACTGTTGTGGTGATGGCGGACCTCAGCAACATAATGTACAATAAGATGCTCAGCGGAAAATATGACAATGAACCACACCAATTGATCAAAGTGTTAAACGAGATGCAAACAAACATCTTTTAATGGAATGGGGAACTGTACAAGTGAATTGGTGATTCCATGGTAAATTTTCTGCAACCTTCAGCATAACTGGGAATTATTATAAGTGCTCACAGGGCAGTTGGACCTGGTGGAGTGCATAATACTATGGAGTTGCTACGCCCCCAGTACTATTGGGAAAGTATGAGCTTTGATGTGCTTGAAACTATTTCCTGTTGCCATCAGTGCCAAGTGTAAAAGCCATTTTTCTGTACAACGTCATATCAATTAGTAAAACCACATTTCACATGGCACATGGTTTCCCTTGATGTTGTTGGACCCTTGCCAACTGGAGCCAACTGTTGTAAGTACATCCTTGTGGCTATCGACCACTTGACCTGGTGGGTTGAAGTGAGGGCAATATGAGACTTGGGGGCTTTTACTGTGGCCAGGTTCATGATGAGATGCATTATCCAGCAACATGACTGCCCTCAGTTTATTCTCAATGACAATGGAACTAACTTCACCTCGCACATCCTACCCAAACTGAATGAGCTTATGGGAATCCGTGGGGTTCTGATGACCCCATACTATCCCAAATCTAATGGAATGGTTGAACAGGTGAATGGGACTCTGGTGAACATACTACAGAAATAAGTAACAGATTGACCTTCCAATTGGAGCTCTCTCCTTTCCACTGCCATGTTCGCCTATAACATTAGTTACCATTCTGCCATGGGGAAAAGTCCCTTTCAACTACTATACAGCCAAAACCTGGCCCTTCCAGAGTTACTTTATTTGTGTGTAGAAGACACTGGAAGAATGGAACCCCACCACTATTTGACTAACCTCACAAACATTATGATCAAACTGCAAAATGAAGCATATTCCTTCAGCTTACCCAAGAAGATCAGGAATCAGGCCACCAATCAGGTATGTCATAGTGGGCTGGCATCATTCAAGGAAAGTGATATGGTTCTCTTCCATGACCAACATGGATTTGGGCGGAAAAACAAGCTGGCCAGTATTTGGATTGGTCCATTTGAAGTTATAGAGAAAACTGGGGTTGATGCATATACTATCAAGGATCCTGCAAGTGGTCAGATCATTAACTGAGTACATGCAAAGTTCCTCCAACTGTACAAACAATTGAAGCCTTATTGTTCAGTTAAGGAGGGAGTAATTTTGCAATTCTGATATGACTGGACAATAATTGTGGGACAGCTAGGGCGGATTGGGAAAATCCGCCAAAAATGATATCAGTTACAATTATTCAAATGCCTTGAGATGAGGTTTATTGGGATATAAGGGGTTGTTATTGGATCACCTCTATAGAAGGCAATAAGGCAATGCCAACGTTCGATGAATATGAAATAAATTGCCTGCAATCAGGGTGATAGATGATTAAAGAATAACAAGCTGAATTTGAGGAGAATCAATGATATAGAATAGCCCAAGCTACAAGAGCAGTATTTCCTGAAGCCGCTGTATATAGGCAAGCTGGGCAATTGAGAGAGGGTAGGTTGTTAATAATAAAGAGAGAATGGTACAGCAAAAGGTCGCTGTACTTACTAAAAATAAAATAAAGAATCAATTGGGGCAATTGCTCCTATTTTTAAGTACATTTCCAAGTGTGTCCAAAGGACCAATGATCCCCACATTGTCTGTCTGTTGCTCAGTGGGTTCAACATGTACAAACAACATGGCATATCCTAATGATACTGTCAAAATTTATAACATCTTATATCAAAATTATCATCAAATAAGGACTGATAATAATCTAAGTACAGATAAAACTTGGGATTTGCAGCCTAGCAGTTCCACTTGATCATATTTGACTTAATGACCCAGGATTTGGGGCTTTGTTGGTCAAGTTGAACTTAGTTTTTAACGTCAATCAAGCTATGATTAAATTAGTTAATGTTTAGTGGCGCAAACTGCCTAAGTATGTGCTATTATTGCTTTAAAGGAGGGCTTTAGCTATTTTCCAATATGTCAGAGGAAACACTGCCTTGAAGTAATTATATCAGAAAGACAATGTCAACAAGGCCAAGCTGGGTTACAGTGGGACACCTAATAGTTTATAGACCTTCTAAGGACCTTTATTGCAAACTGCTGGTTAAGTGGTAATATGATGTGGGGTGTCATGAGTAAAGGGGTGGTGAACATTGAACCCTGTAAAATCTCTCTAGTTTTAGATAGTTAAATATCAATACTTAGCACAATAATCTTTTGGGTACTTTGATGTATATGAGCTTTTTACAGTTAATTATTTCCCATTGTATTAAGTCAGGAATTTACTTGAGATTAGGAAGATCAGGGCAGTAAGCCACTGTAAAAGTAAATTGACGGCAGAATACAGCCTCTAGTCTTACCTTTAATGAGTTTACATCTTAATAACTATCACCATCTGGTCTATTGTCCTCATACAATAGGTGTTCAAAACTCTGACTTTAATCCCAGATGAAGAACCAAACCATATGAAGTAGGCCAAAACTTCAACAGATAGTCTAGGTGGGTCCCTATAATTTTAACCTTTATATATTAATTAAAATAACCAACTTGGACAAGCTTGGCTTAAAAATTCAGCAGGATAAAATGACAATATCCTATAATTTTAATAGAATTTATAACTCAGATTTAGATTGTAGCATCTTACAGCCTCAGCCACACTAGTTATGTCATATGCATAATTGCTATGGAAATTATGTGTTGCCAAAAAGAAATTTTTAAGTAGGATTAAGCTTTTGCCCCATCCATTCCTTAAAGGTACTTATTGACTGAGCATACATGCTGTGAAGCCTAACATCCCAGTTTGTAGCAAAAGTTATCAGCCATAACCTAATTGTCTCTGTACGCCTTTAGGTAGAATCTTGTATCTGTAGGGTATATTTGGTTAATATGATAAGGCTAGATATCTTCATACTTGAATATAAATGTGACGTCCACAAAGAAGCACGTTGAAGATATAACCCAACTAATTTACTGAGGTTGGGATCTAATGTTTAGTTTTTTTATAGAGTTTAAGTATTACATAACTATGAGCATAACTGATCTGATTCTTATTATCTATATACAATATGTAAGGAAAACTTTGTACCCCTTTTAAGCATTTTGTGCGCACGGCGGAGTTTGAGATTTGGCATGGGTAAAGTTTATATGGGGAAGGAGTGCAGAAAGCTAAATTTTTTATATAATATGTGTTACGGATACATTAATTTAAATAAATAAAACATTCATACTTTTGGCAAGTTAGGTTTAAGTTGATTTGGTAGTTTGGAAGAAGTGTCACACATGATGCTTAACTATAGAGAAATGTTTCAGATAGCGGGTTTGGTGTTATCTGATTAATTCGATAGGTTGATTTTATTTGGCGAGTGGGTGATGGTTTTTGGTCGATTCGATAGGACAGTTTAGTTTTGGGGGGTGATTAGAGATTGGTCAATTTGATAAAAACAGATAGTTTTGGCTAAGTGGTTGGTGGTTTTAATTGATTCCACTGAGCAATTAGATTTGGCCGAGTAGTTATTGTTTGTCTAAAGTTAAGATTTAAATTAATCAATTCGAACCATCTGAAATTCTATAGATTCCGTAGCGAAGTACGGGTAATGGATGCTAGTAATAGATTAATAGATCTTTCAAGCAACTTTATACGAGGGCTGCAAGTTTCATCAGAGCTTTCAAAATATCATTAACTACTATAATCCTAACTTAATGCAAACACATAATTGAGTAAAGGTGACATTAACTGATAGTTATATTTACTAAACATCTCAAATAATTACAGATAAAAACTGGAACCATCTTTAATTTGGATAAAAATCTTTGGTTTTTCATCTTAGCCTTTCAGATAGTCAAATTAAGGATAGCAGACAATGCTAACTTTCTGGACTTGAAATACAAACCTTTGGTTAAACGTTCGGCGTACAAAACCTTGGATGGGTAGAGCTGCAAATTAATAAAATGTCGACGTCACGACTATGGGTTAATCTATAATTTTTCCAATCACGTTAAAAATTAGATTCTACAAAGGATGGATGAGGATATTTCCCATCTATAACTTTCGAAACTGGTAGTCACCTAATCTAGTTCTCGAGCTAGTTACGTTTATATCATATAACTCGTCACATCCAATTATACACCCCCAATAATAAAAGCAGATTTAATATTAGCTAGCACCTAATAGGAGGCGGTAAAGATTTCTAAAACCCTTGAAGCTTAAACCCACCCCATTTAAGATTTAATAACCTGCAGAGCAGATAGGAAAGCTTAATAGCATCCATATATCAAGTTTTAATAAAGTACCTTATCTAAACTAGGGTAGCCATAATATGCCCCCTGTGGATGGGTATCTATGCCTCATGTAACTTCCGAATTCTCAGAGACTGCAAAGTTATAACAAGTTCACGAACCTTGTCATTCTTGATGCCACCAAAGTCTTTTTATAGGCCCCAATTTTAGAATAATTTACCACACTGCTAAAATACTTATTAAGGTTTCAATCTAGCCGTTTGGCTTAAAAACTCACTGAGGATGTTAAACCTTTGTCCACTGTTAGCTTAATAGCATGGTAAATCAATTATACTTCATCCCCATACTGAAAATACATTTAATGCAATTTGCCTGTACCTGCACGTTAATACTTCCCGTATCGTATGAGCAACCTTACCTCCATCCAACACGTCAATCAAGGTTGCTGCTTCTTGTATACTCATCTTGTAGGTTACAGTTCAGCCAAGAATGAACCTCGTGGTCGCCCCCACTTTAAGGTGGACCTCCCCCATCTAAAAGAATACCTTTTGGCCATAAACTACCGATTGCGATCTCCAACTTACGTCCCCATCGATAAGGATCCTGGATTACCACCTCAACCTGAGTATCGAGACATCGATCAAACCTTAAGCATCCAGCATAGTAACCAGTTATGGGTAACCATTCGACCCCTAAAAGTTCGCACGGGAACCCTTTAAAGTATCATGGTTCAAACCCCACCCAACCTAAAGATGCGTAGGTTTAAGTCGACCTTACAGACTAGCAATCTCCACCAATTTGGGGAAAACTTTTGCCGAGTATCCCTTCACTTCACCCGGTTAACTAGATTCTATTTAACGGCCGTTAACAAGTTTTACCGCCCGGCTAGAACCTACCTAGGGTGGATGGGGTTAATTACCACGCTGGCCAGCCTGCCACCCTCGATCAACTTTAGTATTGTAGGCAAGTTTCAATACGTGGTTATTCGCTTGTAATCGCACCCCAATCGCTTCACGTAGCTATGGAGCCAGACCTTGATTTGTGGGGTGATCATTGAGATCAAAGAACGATGGGCTCGGTGGTTGAAGGGTTAACTCTGGACCCTAAGTTAAGGTTCAGAGGATCGCTTTCACCTATGATGGCAAGGAACGTGAGCCACTTGGTTAAAGCTTAATATATAAGCATTAGAATCCAAGGCTGAGTCAGCTAGAGACGCGAAACAGATAGAGGGAAACTTGAACCACTTGGCTAAAGCTTAACACATAAGCATTAGAATCCAAGGCTGAGTCAGCTAGAGACGCGAAACAGATAGAGGGAAACTTGAACCACTTGGTTAAAGCTAGAGCCACTTGGTTAAAGCTTAGCACATAAGCATTAGAATCCAAGGCCGAACCATAGATGTGAACCAGATGGAGGGTAAGGAAGATGCCCAAATAGGGCTAAAGTAAGATTAGGGAATCAGATGGCTGAGCGGGGTTAAAGCGAATTACGGGAGCGGGAGATCCGGTCGATAAGGGGAGGTTTATTAAGGGCATCGACCGAAGGATCAGGTGTAGAATTTTTTGTTGATCAGGTACAGGAGGAGGTTGACGTTGACCTTGACGGTGTCGTCGAACAGCGAGAGCGTGTGCGCGTTATCGAACTGCGCCTGCAGCAGCTCGTCGAACCGGAGCTCGACGTTGGCGTTCGGGACTCGGATGCCGAGCAGCGTTGCCTCGACGCGAAACACCCCCATCTCGTCCGAGGAGATCGTCAGCGACATCTTCCCGAACTCCGAGGGGTTGAACTTGGCAACCGACACCAGGATCCCGCGCCTAAAGAGGTCGTCGGCGCCGTACTTGTAGGAGCCAAACTTGGGCATCTTGCCCGCGCGCTCGAGCCCCTTCGCGTGGAAGTATTGCTTCGAGAACGGCCGCGCGCGGTGCCGGCCCTTCGTCCGGCCCGCGCGCAAGTTCGCCATGCACGCGGAGATGTAGCTGTTATAGGACGCCTTCTGCTCGGCGTAGTAGCGGCTGGCCTGGTCCAGGTTGACGAGGGTCTGCCGCACCCGCCGGAACTCCTCCGTCCGCTGCTCCCGCCGTTGGTGCTTGTTCTTGATGTCGCGGGCGATCGCATTCACCATGGCCTGGTACCCGTCGCGCTTGCTGACGAGCTGGGCCGCCTCGAGCTGCTCCATGTTCTTCAGCAGGTGGGCCTTGAGCTGGCCCAGGGTCAGCCTTATGGTTAGCATATGAAGCCGAACCCACTACCTTCTCAAGTTTGAAAGGAAGTCGCTGGTGAGGGACTCGGGATCCTCGGCGATGGAGGCAACCTCGGAGAGGGCGGGGGAGGGCGGAGGGGGTAATGGGCGGCAGCTGCGCTCAAGCTCCTCATCCAAGATGCGAGCGTACCGCCTCTCATCCTCAGCCGCTACCGGCTTGGTGAGGATGTCGAGGAGCGTGGCGCCCGAGTGGACCTTGATGGCGTACAGCACCTGGCGCTTGGATTCGAGAAAGATCTGCTGGGCCTCCTCGCGTTGGGCGCTTGCGGGCGCGGCGGGGTCCGAGAGTACCAAGGCGATCTCCTTGCCGAGGGACCGCTCCTCAAAGTTCATGAGCTGGGGAGGGGGCCCCAGCCTTAAAAGGATCGGGCGGATGGGGTCCTCCAGGTCGGGGGAGATCAGGTCCTCGTTGTCGTACAGCAGGCGGTGGAGGCTGATGATCTCGTTGTACGAGATGTAGATGGTGGGTTTCCGCAGATTCACCTGATCCGAGAACTCGTCGATCTCGAAGTGGACGTGAGGATCCTCCACCTCGGTGACCGCCTGAAAGTACCGGGCAAACTTCTCGGCCGTGAACCCGATGAAGTTGTTGAGAGGCTGCAAGAAGATGTTCTCGTCGGTGAAGAGCTTGCCCATCGACACCTGGTTGAGCATCTTGGCGATCTCGGCGAGGTTTTTGCGCTGCACCGAGTTGATGACGGTCTCGATCACATCAAAGAGCTCCGGCGCCCTACAAAGTTAACCCCGACTCTAAGGGCGATTACGTGATGGCCGGGTTGATGTAGCGGTAGTAGACCAGGTGGCCGACCACCTTGATGATGGTCGAGGGCCGCTCGTCGGGGAATTTACGCTGCGCATGCGTTAGAGCCCAAAAAGCAGCTTACCGTGAGGGCCAGCTTGAGTTCCTTGGCGATGTAGCGCACGCCGTAGGGCATGGCATCGAGCGACGCGAGGATGGCGTCGATGACATCCGAGGTGATCGAGCGCAACTGCTGTAGGTCTGCCGCCGGGTTAGCGGGTACGGGGGAACTTACGTTTGATGAAGGCCGCCTTGGTCTCGGGATCGTTGAGGGCGCTCTGCTTGGTGACGTTGTACTTGCGCTTGCTTTTGGTGCCGGTCCGAGATTCCTCCTCCCGGATGACCCCGCGGTAGATCTGCCGATCAGCAACTTTCCAGCAAACTTACACAGACGGGGTCGGTTTCCAGGTCCAGATCCCGGTTTTCCAAGATGGGCCGGAGGAGCGGCTGCAGCAGGTCCCGCAGGTACTTTCGCTCCTTGGCGCCACGGTTGTAGTGCACGGCCAGTTGGATGAACACGGGGTTGCCGCGCAAAAACTCCTCGATCTTGCTGACGCTGTTGATCTCCTCCTGGATCGCCCGCTTGAACAGGCGCAGCAGCAGGTACTCCTCCCGGCGGTTCTGAGCAAAGTTGAACAGGGTCAGCACCACCGTCTCGATAAACTTCTTGACCCGATCGCCCATCTGGGCCTTGTTGAAGACCAGCAGGCGAGCGAGATACGCGGGTTGAGTCTGTAGCATATAGAACAGGAGCTGGTAGTTCCTGAGCCGATTCCGCGACTCGCGGTCGAGGCTCTTCAGCGAAAAGGCGCCGCTGACGCTCGCCAGGTGGGTGCTGCTGGAGGAACCCGACGCCAAAGTCCCGTCGGGGTTGATGGAGCTGTTGCGCTTGCTCTGAAGCATCCCCTTGCTGGAACGGACCACCTCGTCGAGGGTGATGCGGTTCTTCACCAGCAGCGCGATCTTGATGTCCAAGTCATTCAGCTCGGCCTCGGTGGTTTTGTTCTCGCGGATGGTGCGAACCACCTTCTGGCGCAGCTTCTCGAGCTCAAGCTCCGCGGTGAAATCCGCCTCGCTGTCGTCCAGAAGGTAAAGGAAGTTGCGCATGGCGGCCACCGGCGGGTCGTCCTTCATGGACATTTCGTAATAGGCTCGCTTGGCCAGCTTGGCGCGGAACGCGGACTGGATCTTGACGACGGTAGCCTCGTGCTCCTGGTAGTGTTCCATCCTGGCGCTGGCGGTCCTGCGCGACAGATACCCACGCGCAATGGCTTGAAGGTGGGTGATCTTGGGGAAGTGCTCATTGAGGGCTGCGAGGAGCCTGGTCCACCGCGACCTGACGAGGAGACCCCGTGCAAGGGCCTGCATCTCCGCGAGCTGTGAGGAAAACTGAAGCAGATTTTGAACTCTCCCTTCCCAGCTCTTCCGAACTAGAGATCTACATATGAGCGCTTGCAGCTGTCGGATGGCTTGTTCGTGCTCCTGAAGGCGAGCCACCTTGTTTCCTAGTCGCTCACGTGCAAGGAGGCCACGGGAAGAAGCTTGAATCAAAACCACCTGGCTGGCGTGCTGAGATAGGGCTTTCCTACTTTCGGCCATCCTTCTCCTGACCAGGGCTGCTTTGGCCAGTGCCTGGGTCTGCGTGAGGCTCACGGTGGAAGCTAGAGCCTTCCTTATCGCTGTAGCGTGGTTCCTGACCAGATATCTCCGAATGTTGGCCTGTAAGGTCTCAACGGCTGGAGCGGCTTGGAGGGCGCTGCGTTGGGTAGCCTGAAATTTACGCCGGCTCAGAACGGAACGACCGACCGACTGTAAATTCACAACGGACGGCCTGGTTCCCTCCAAAACCTGTCGGGTCGAAAGCATCTTTCTGCGAACAAGGAAAGCCCTGCACGCGGCTTGGAGGCTCTGAGTATCCTGGGTAGCTAGGGCTTCCCTGAGAGCTGCAAATTTCCTCCTGGCCAAAGCCCCTTGACAGAGCCCTTGCACTTTGACAAAGCTTGCGGACTTCTGCTGGGCCTGCCGGGTCAAACCTCTATAATGCAAGCGCGCCACGACAGCTTTGCACTGAGCCTGGAGCTAAAGACGGTTAGGCGGCAAGCAAAAAATGGTACCTGAAGGATGCTTCGGTTGGCGTCCCTCAATCGGTTCCGCTTTTCTTTAAGGCGCCGCCTTGCCAAGCAACCTCGGCACTGGGACTGGGCGCGAATCACAATTGGCTCAACAGCCTCATCCCTTTGTAGCCAAGATCGGCGAGTGATGAACCCTCGGATCAGCCCTTGGACCGCTTGGATGTTGTTGACCTGCGTTGCCATATCTTTGTACACCTCAATAGGCAACCTCGCGTCTTAATTTACCTGGTTCGGTAACCGACATCGGGAGGGGTTCGTTCATCTCGCGGGCCAACTGGGAACGAACCTTTTTGAAGGCGGGGAGGGCGACCCCGGCATCGTCGAGCTGCTTTTGGGTGGACACGATTTGCTCGTCGGTGAACTGCAGGTATCCGACGAGATTGCTGATGCTCGGGGCCAGGCCGCGCTTGTATAGCAGGTGGCTTAGCGCGTGAAGGCAGTAGATGACTTTGGGGATGTTCTTCTTTCGTATAGGTCCGTAAGCTCGAACTTGAAGTTATCCGGCAGCCCGATCTTGTTTAGCGCTGCGAACACGTAGTTGATGTTGTCGGAGTGGCGGTACTGGAGCTTCTCGCCCTGAATCCGCAACCCGCGTTAAAGTGGGCGCGCACTGAGCTATAATTTACCTCGAAGATCTTCTTCACGCACTCGGGGTGGAACCTCCGCACCAGCTTGGCCAGAACGATCCCATTCCTCAAATCTTCATCCAATGAGGTGGTTGGCGCAATCTCCTCCCGATTACATCCTCGATCCACCTAAAAGGGTGCATAAAAAGCCGCATCGCAACTGAAGACCATGCACGTTTTAGATACTTACTCCTTGACTTCACCTATGTGACACAAGTACTCGTACGCCTGTAAGTTGTGGCGTTCCTTTTCAACCCAGCTCCCAGTGCGGAGATACCGAGCGTTGCGCGGGGTCTCCTTTGACCTCTGTAGGCGGTGCCGCCCGTGAAGCCCTAAGGTTATAAGTGATGAGTAAGCTTTGAAAAGGCAATCGTTGAATGGGGTAATTACGCCAAGCAAAAGGCGGAACTACCTGTAACCTCGGAAGAATCGGGGACCACCACCTCGTAAGGGAGCTTCGAACCCCCCGCACTCATCTTTAAGAGCCACCAATAAAACCCGAGAATAAGCTATTCAACAGTCGGCCGCCACCCAAGCTGGCAACGGGATAAACTTTAACCGCGCGTTTAGGATTAAACCCAAGTTGACGGCCCAAACTGGCAACGGGATAAACTTTAACCGCGCGTTTAGGACCTAACCCAGTTGACGGCGGTGGCCCAAAAACTTTAATAAATTTAATTCTAAACCGAAATGATCCGATAGGCCGTCCAGCTAAATTAAAACTTGGTACCAATCGACCGTACCTTTTTGAGAGGTTGCATATACCCTATCAACTTGGTGAAATTTAATGGCAGCGTACCAATCCCACAGTTGGTTTATAAAATCCGACCTTGAAGTTACATTCGGTTTAGGTTTCACCAGTTCCCAATTTCATCCCCGCATACAAGTGCCACATCCCCCATTTCGCTCAAGTTCAACTATCTAGTTTCCCAATTGGTAAATAATTATCCACCGGCCGCCAATAAATAGATCTTGGTGGCAACCCGCGGGAGCTCGTTTAAATTGTTACGCCAGGTTCGGCCGAATTTTACCGAACCAATTATTATCCAGCCTATCCTCATTTTCATACATCCTTCCAATGAGTTGATTTTTACCCCGATATCGCCGTACCAGTTTACCCCTACCAAAGTTTATAATTATAGGAGGGGGCTGAATTTAAAGCTCATTTAAATAATTTTCTATTTTATAATGCCTAACTTCAATCCATGATCTTTTTAACCCCCAGGGTATGGTTTTTAATATCAACTTATCAGTTCGGATATCAAAAATTTCAGCATTAGGCCTTTTAGAGTAGATAAACTTTAAGATTATTTGGTTGCTGACCTAGATCCCCATCCATAATTTATTATATGGCTATCTTAATTATGACTAGCAGGTACCTATAACTTTTCACAATGAAATCTCTGGCGAAGAAGTTATTCCAGCCATAAATCGGTTGCCATTATACAAATCTTATAAACGCTCTACTGAAAGCTTTAACTGATCAATCTAGGTATGCTGTTGGATTTCAGGGTTTTTAAGCTCACTAATGTGTTTGGGCCTAAAGTCCAACAACTACGGGATTTAAACTACTGTTAATAATAAAAATAAACAAATACTAACACTAGAACTTTGTGTTTTCGACAGTTTTATTAGTTGTCCCAGGGAGCAAGAAACAAACCCTCTTTATAAGTTGATACTTAGTATTTAAAGTGTCAAGGCTCAAAGTTCAGATGGCTTAGTAGCATCCAAAACAGGGAATATTGATATTTGACAAATTGGAGCTTGGAAGCTTCACTTCACTTTGACAAGATGGCTGATGGAGAGCAGATAAAATAAGTCCATGCAGTAAGGTTTTGATATATTTCACCCAATCAGTGGGCTGAAAAATTTTGCACTTGGTTGGACCCCCTCTGACCCTGTAAAAGGGGCTAGTCTCTGCAGTGTAGGTTGTACTAAAGTGGAAGTGGCCTGGAGAGGAGCTTCTGATGAACTATCCATATTTGGCTGACAATTTGGTACAATCTGATTGCCCAAAATCATTTTGCTTGTCCAGTTTATATTAAAAGTGTTACCCAATTCATGAGGTACCACCAAAAATCAACCAGGGTCTTTAGGTCAATTATTCCATACTTACCTCCAAACCACTCTTTTCTATAGATCAGACTTGTAATTGTCTGACATTAACCCCTTCAAGAGTGGTAGGGGGTGAATAAGATTGCAATAACTGTTCATAAACTCAGTTAATGGTAAGGCCAGAAGCAAGGGACTTAATGGAATACTCATCCCCTCACTTATATGTAACTACAAATGAACCTTCCCAAACTGAACCAAGCTTTTCCTTTCTAGGCATGATTTGGTTGTGGTAGTAGAGTACCAAGTCTGCCAATTGGAAAGAAGGGAGTTGTGGCCAGCGCTCATTGGCTGCTTGGCCTTCTTTAGTGACAGTTTTTGCTAAATTAGTCATCACCTCAGACTGTAACTAGATGATGTTGCGCCAACTTCTTCATGGTTTGATCTGGATCAGTCTGAGCAGAGAAAACATCTTTGACTAGTAAAGCAGGCACCTCAGATTCTCACCTATATAACACATTGAAAGGAGAATCTTGAGGATGCAATGGTAGTTAATATGGTAAACCATGAGGGAACTGGGTAAGAAAAGATCCCAGTAAGAGGGTCAAAGTTGGCCATTATGTGGAATATTGAGACCAAGGTTCCATTTGCTCTTTTGACGGCACCATTGGTGGATGGGTTATAGGGGGCTGAGAAGAGTTATTGTGCTCCCATGGAGGTGGCAAGGAATTTACCACTTTGGAGGTAAATTTTTTTTCATTATCACAAAGGAAGACCTGGGGCAACCATGCCATGTAAAGATATATTGATTTAAAAAGGTGGCAGTGGCCTTAGAAGTCTGAGCGGGGAGAGCCACAGCTTCAATCCATTTAGTAAAATGATCTATTGCAACCAAGATATATTAATTGCCCCCAGTAGTTTTTGGAGAGGACCTACCACATCTAAAATTATGGTGTAGAAGGGTTGTTGGGGCGTAATAGGTTGATAATGATATTAAGTCTTGAAGCAGGATTGCTTTTTACATGTCAGGCATGCATCCAAGACTTCAGTTATGGTCTCCAAGATGCCCTCCCAGTAATACCGCTCTTTAATCCACTCATAGGTTTTGTGCACTCTGCCATGCCCCATGATAGTATGTGACTCCAAGATAACAGGTACTCGCTCTGAAAGCTGGAGATAGGGTAACCAATTTACTCCTACTTTATTATATAACTCCCATTCTCCACCTTGGTGTTGCAGGAGTGCCATGCTATTATCTTCTGTACTAGTTCATCTTCATCAGCCCACATGCCAGGAGTCATTAGAAGGTCATGCAACCTCTTGGCTTTGCTATTGTCAAGGTGAAGGACAGAAAGCTGCATCAACCCATCAACGTTCATATGACGCATTCCAGCTCAATGCTTAATGGTCATATTGTAGTGCTGGAGCTTTAGAGCCCAGCGATCCAACCACCCAGTGTGGTCCTTCATGTTTTGTAACCACTTCAAGGATGCGTGGTCAGTAACCACTTTAATTGAAGTCCCATATAGGAATGGGCAGTAGTATTTTACAGTAAGCAGGACAGCCAGGCACTTCTTCTCAGTGACACTATAGTTGCGCTCAGTTTTTGAAAGAATTTTGCTAAGGTAAGACATGGATTGATCAACCCATTCTCATCCAATTGAGCCAAGATAACGCCAACAGCGTAGTCAGAGGCATCTGTGAACAATATGAATGTCTTGCTGTAATTAGGATGGCGGAGTATCAGCCTATTTTGCAATAGCTCCTTCAGGGTCTCAAACGTGGCCTTTTGTTCAGCACTTCAATGGAAGGGGGTGTTCATAGCCAGGAGGCGGACAAGGGGCTCGCTGAGATGGGCGAATTTGGGGATAAATTGATGGTAGTACCCCATCATGCCCAAGGATACCTGTATGTCATGTAGGGTTTTAGGTGCTGAGATCTTGGGTATGGCTTTGACCTTACCTTGTAGAGGTTGTATCCCATCTTTTGAGATGGCATGACTGAGAAAATCCAGCTTCTTCTGGAAAAAAGTACACTTGGAGGGCTTTGGTTTGATTTTAAATGACCGCAAGCATTAAAGCACCTTCTTTAGGTGTGTGAGATACTCATCAAACGTCTTAAAGAAGACTATGATGTCATCGAGGTAGACAATCACACAGCTCAGCTTAAGGTCTTGGAGAATGTGATCCATTGCCCGCTGAATCATAGCAGGCGCGTTACACAGCCCCTTAGATGGATAAGCGGGTTGGAAAAAACTCTCACTGCAGATGAAGGTGCACTTCTGATCCTGAGGAGAAAGGTCCATCTTCCAGTATTCATTAGTCAAGTCTATGGAGGAGAAGAATTTAGAGCAGAGAGTTGGGCCAGAGCGTCATATTTGCAGGGGATAGAGTAGATGTCCTTCTTGGTGAGGTTGTTCAGCTTATGGTAGTCCATAACTACCCAATGGCCTTCATTTTTTTCTTTATCAATAGGAGAGGAGATGGCCAAGAGCTTTGTGAGGGTACCAGCAACCCAACATTCAAAAACTGTTTGAGCTCCGTCTGCATCTATAGCTCCTCACCTTTTGATTTGTGGTAGGGCTTAGATATGATGTGATTATCATCCCCAACGTCAATAGTGTGAGTCCAACCCTTCATGTGCCCATAGTCAGTATCAGATTTAGAGAAAATATCGCTATAGGACTCTACTAAACTATGAATTTTATTAAGCTCTGCAGGGGTTAGGTCATTGGAAATATGAACAGTAGGAAGAGTGCATATCAATTTGTCTATGGGTAATCACATATTAACCATAAACTTAATACAGTGAACTTGATAGATGTCCTCAATAGGTATTAGTAAGCCTCTTCAAATCTCCTGATGTTTTTTGATGACCATGTCCTTTTTGGTAAGGTTTTTCAGCAGAAAATTATTAGGCCGCCAATAATCTGGGTCTAGCATGCCTGGCAAGACTCTAAGCTCAAGAGGGCTAACTGCGTCAACGCTGATTAGATGTAATAAGAAGCTGTTGGGATTAGAATGATAATCTTCATGTCAACAACCCTTTGTTCCCCCACCTTGATTACTACTTCTTCAGAAGCATAGAAATGAATACCCTCTAGGGCGTCCACTGATGGAGGCAACATGTTGGTGTTGCATCCTGCCATTGTATGTGTGTAGGGATAAGGTGGATGAGGGGTACTCAACAGTGCAAGCATAATCTTTTTATTGAGCTCTTAATTGGTCAGAATCAGAGGGACCTCATAGTTAAGCAGGGAGAGATAGCCCTGCTTTAAGTTAACAACTCCTTCATATTCGAGCATAAACTGGGTCCCAATGAGTAGATCACAGGTATTATTAGACAATACTTTGCTGGGCGGACAAGATGGGCTTTCCAAAATGATTGGGCAGAGAAGAGTATGCCCGATGGTGCAGGTGTTATTTGGGCCTGCAGTTCCAAATTCTTGGTTGTAGTTAAGATCAGGTGCTAGCTTAATTTTCTTAATGAGCTTAGTTGACACAACGTTCACTGGGGACCCAGTGTCTAGGATAGCCCTAGCCCGCACTCCATTAATGATGCCCTCCACTTTAGTTAAGGTTCCACCCAAGTTGGGGGAGAGAGCAAGGACCTCTTTAAACGGAAAGTAAAGACAAGTCGTTTGGCAGTTTCAGGGTATTTTTCTGGATAGGCTGCAGGGTGTTCACACTATGGATGGATCATATTAGTGAGGTGATGAGTTAGTTAGCGTCACTAGTAGTGTCAATAACCTCAAGGACCCTCAACCCTTGTTGGAGATAAGTTTGGAAGGTGATCCTAGCCCAATCCTCTCTCTCCAGGTTCAATTAGTTGGGTACCTCCACTTCACCTGGGGCTCCTAAGACATAGTGACTGACAGATTCACAACCCCCTTCAGATTTGTCATTAGAGGGATTCTCAATGAACGCCAGAGAGTTCATAGGGTGTGTGGTAAGATCAGGGCTTCCCTTTAGAAAAGATAGGTAATGGGGTTATTTCTTCACCATATTAACATTTGGGGGAGTAATTGGAAATGTAATGACTTTGACTGTTACCTTGAAAGTGACATGGTTGGGTGATCCCATGGCCATAGGTTTTGAACGAGATACAGCTGGTGGAGATGCCAATGGGAATAGAGGTAGCACCTTAGAGGGACGCGACACTTCAGGCACTATAGAGGGATGCTTTGAAGAAGAAGGGGAGTGAGGCAAAGCGATGAATAAATTCGCTGGATGAGCTTTGAAAACAGAAGCTGAAGGGGAGCGCTTCCCTGTCACTGTTAGTACTCTCTGCATCTCCTCACATGGGGGAGGCGCATCTCATGGTGGTAGCTTTGTGGGATCAGAGCTTAAAGGGGAAACAGCCATAGAAGAGGCTGAAGAGGGTATAGAAGATGCTTACCTTAGAGCTCCTTGCATTTTTGTGTCCATAGCATTCAACCACTGCTAGTAACGCCTCCTTGATATCTTGTATATTTTTGATGGAGTGCTTGATGGAAGAAATATGCATCGCCTAAGAGGGATGAGGCGCCAATCCAGCTAAAACAGCAGCAATAGTGTCATTTAGTGGGAGCATTTTGGCAAACAACAGATATTGAGCTTTACTATAAAAGCGCTCAACAAAAGAGGTGCTTGATTCACCTTCTTGCAAGTTAAGGCACATAAAGGCCTGTTTTTGCCGTTGTAAACTCTACAAGGAGCCAAACTCATCAATAAGCGCTTGCTTAACCTCCGCCCAGGTGCTGAGGTTAACCATAGTGGGAACCATTATCACTTGAGCCATGTGACTCAAGCAGGGAAGGATATAATTGATTTTTTGATGGCCACTCACTCCTTTCATCGCTGATTCATAAACTAACAAGAAGGAGGCAATACTGCCCTCACCAGATGTAAACTTGTCTGAGAAGAGGTTTGAGAATAATGTCTGAGGGCCCATAAGGGCCTTGTGAAGAGTGCTGCTCAAGCCTTTTGAGGTGAGACAAAGCACTGGCTAGTTGTTTCTCTAAAGCAGCTAGCCTTGGTTCCGGGATAAGTGTCATTTTTATATATAAACTTTGGTGGTATACATGGTCCCATGTAGTGAGCACCACTTGTTGGATACTAGGATTTTATTAAGTTCTCTGTTGCGTTTTCAGCCTAAAGTCCAACAATTAGGAGATTAAAACCACGGATAATAAACCAAATAAACACTAAAATGATAGAAAAGTTGTATTTTTTATATATATTTATTTGTTGCCCTGGGGGGGTAAGAAGTGAACCCTATTGATAAGTCAATAATTAGTATTTAAGATGTTGAGGCTCAAAGTATAGATTGCTTATTAAAGTCAGAATAAGGGAATATTGAGATTTGACCTATCAGAGCTCAGGAGACTCACTTTACTATGACAGGACAGCCAATGGTGGGCAGGTAAGATAGATCCATGCAGTAAGGATTTAATATATTTTACCCAATCAATGGGATATAAAAATTTTGCAACCTATTAGACCTCCTCTGAACCTATATAAGGTGCCAGTCTCCGAGGTGTAGGCTGTATTAAAATAGAAGTGGCCTGTAGATGAGCCTCCAATGAACTCCCCAGGTTTGGCAAATAATTTTATGCAATCCGACCGCCCAAACTTGTGGTATTTGGAAAAATAATATTGATAGATTTATTGGCCCTAATTCAAAGGGTTCCACCGAGAATTGTACAGGGTCTTTTCGCCAATTTAATCCTTATTTTAATACATATTAGGAACAAATACACTCTTATTAGTTAATTGGACTTGTAATTGTCCAACACTGACAAAATGGGGGCATCTAATAGTTGTTTGATGATTAACTATCAGGTGTACTAATTGGGATCAGTTGGGTTTCATCACCAACCAATTTGGAATTTAATGAGCAAGTTTCGAGGTGAGTGATGCCACCTGCAACTAGCAAATCAATTAGTTGGTTCATGACCTGCTATAATGGATAACAAGTCCCATTATCTAAGCAGGTCGCTCGCCAAATATAAGTTGGTTTTCTGGGATTGAGTGGGAAACATTATGGACATGTTTTATGACTCTTTCCATTTTAGGTCTCAAGGATGTCCAATGAAGGAATCCTAAATAGGATGGAGAAGACCATCATTCATGAGATGTCAAAGGGAAGTTCAATGGCAATGACTGCCATTTAATGGCTGAGGTGCTAACTGAGGGTTGGGCGCCAAATTCCCTCTATAAATTCCCCTGATAATTCACATTATAAAACATACCAAGTTAGTAGAATTCATTATTTTATTAAGTTCTATTCATCTTCAGTAAATTATTGCTGTGTGCAAAATTTGGGGACTCTTTTATTAGATAAAGAGTTAGGATCAAGGATCCTTAGAAGAGAAGCTGAACTTAGATGGGAATTGCTGCAGACTTTGTGTCACAAGTGGAAAGGCCATAAACTTCTGGATCTGAGCTTGGATCAAGTTAGGCAGATAAGGGTAGAAGTCTCTATAGACGACATCAAGAGTATTTTGTGGAGAAGTACAGGTCTAACGTTGGACCAGAACGGGTTATCTATTCAATTATGGATAATAGTCTTTCATACTATTATCAATCATCTATCAATTACTATGAGAAGATGCAATTGTGCACATATTGAACCTGTGCAGTTAACAATAGGGAGCTATCAATTCTGGAAGAACTCAGTACAGTAACATTTGGTACTCACAAGAAGAGTAGCCAACAGGGGCCAATAGTAGCCAACGTTCAATTTTTAACAATTGGTGTTCACTACAGGGGGTAGTTGAGTAAGATACAGTACAAGATGTCTTAAAAAAATGAGTTATTGAAACTCTGGACGGAATTAGTAACTTTCAACAAGAATGCCTTGAATTCTGCCAATCACAAAGAATTTGCGGCATTGGAGGAGAGAGTTACTAAGATTGACGAAGGATTCAAAGATATCTCCAACTTTGGCAATGAGCTGCTAGGAAAAGTAACGTTATTGAGGAAAAAAGAAGGAGATCTAGTTTGAAAAGTTTTATTCTTGAAAACTGAATGCTAAGTGGATTGCATTGAATTGTGTTCATTTAGTGCAGACATTGAGCATTTAATGAAGTAAGTCAAAGAGTTGAAGACTCATAAATGTGAATGTGAGCCCTATGCAGCAACTGATGTAAAAAAGGACCCCAAGAACTCCAGTTGGGAAGCCACCTATCTAAAGAAATATGCCAACTGCATTCACAACCATTTTGGAGATGACTCTCAAAATTGCTCCTCAACTCAGTCAAGTAGCCAAACCAAAAGTGGTGGCTAGAAAAACTTCAGAGGAATTTAGATCTACACCAAAATTACCCACATTTCATCAGGATAATGCCCCTGCGTTCTTCCAATTGTTTGACATGACTATGTTTAGGTACAGCAATTGTCAAAAAGCGTTGACGGTGATGAACTGTTTGGACACCAATTTTCAGAATTTGATGTTACCACATCTAGAGGGGAACAGTTGGTCATAATTGGAGGCCAAGGCGGCCATAATGAAAGAATTTGGAAGTTTCACACGTATGTTAAAAAACAAACATGAATTCATGGGAATTCAATCTTAAAAGGAAGAGCCCTTAGCAAGTTTTGCCAACCAATTTTACCAAGAATCACAGATTTTGGTCAGAGCGAAAGTACAGGATGATTATGATGCACAGATTGCATTGCAAGTGGCCCTTCAGCTCTATCAAAATTTAAATCAAATGATGTCTTCCATGTTTGAAACTGATATTACTACCTTGCAAATGGTGAATCATTTGAAGATATTAGGAGCTACATTTGATGCCCCTAATAGAAGCTTCAAAATCAAGTTTAATGCAAAAATTGAATCCTATGAAGGGGACTGAGAGCACTAAGGAGTCCAACAATCAAACTGTGCCAGGAAATAAGCCTGAGGAGGTTAATCAGACAGATAAGAAAGACAAACGCTGTTTTCAGTGCAGAGGAAAGGGACACTTCGCTGTTCAATGCAAGAAGCCAAAGTAACAGATTAACGTGGTCTATGAAAAAGGAGCCAAACCTGCACAGGAGTCAGGAAAAGGGCCCACATCCTAGGCGGGGAACAGTCTAAAACTGCATATAAACCTGTTCCCCTGATATCTTGCATGAAGAAATTAATATTAGTGATCTGTTCATTGATGATGACGTGCAGGATCAACTTTATCAAGTGATAAATTTGGATGTCAATGTAGTAACCTGGTCCAGAGCAAAAAGGATCGACCCTAAAATAATCAAGAAAGTTGCTCAGCTGTATGCATGACAACTGGCAGATAAAATTTGAGCTGCAGAGAATCCTGAAGGATTGACTGAGGTCAAATTAGATGAGGCAAACCTGTCTATTCACATAGTGCAATTAAGGAATTGTTTCCTGATCTATTGGCGCAAATTATTCATACCCTCAATTTGGCAAATAATACTGCTATACACTTAGTAATATGATTTTACAATACTCCTAGTGCACATATATTGACATAATGGTTAATTTAGTATGGTTGCGGGTGATATTTGAAAGTGGAGTGAATATCAACATTGTCTTGACTAAGCTGTTGAAGAAGATGAGAATATTGCCTGATTTGGAGCATTTTCTAGAATATTGGACCGCCGGGCTAAATACAACCATCTCTTGTGGAGCGTATAGCGCTTTACCACTCCAATTTGGAACTTTAGTGGTATCCACCCCAGCAATAGTTTTTGCCAACCAAAACTACAATATTCTGATTGTGACCAAGTTTCTTTAAAAGTACAGAGTTAAATGTAACTATGAAGATAATATGTTAAGCACATTGGGTCAGACGTTACCACTAGTTTATCAGAAATATGTGATAACTCCACTGACTAGGAGGAATAATTTCATCAATATGATCCACAATAATGGCACTGTCCAGATTCATTACCAATTGGTTGGGCGAAAATGAAGAGAAATGACAACAGAAATCCTGGAAGATCAGGGAATTCGATTAAGAATCAAGAATTTAAGAACCATACTGCCAGGGTCGCAGGTCATAATTGACATGAGATTGATATTAAAGATACCTGAGCTTTTGTATGGAGAAGTTGGAAGCCCTTGGAAGAAGTCCAGAGTAGAGCCTTGGGTGGCTCCTGGAATAACCATGCTGGACCATGGAGAAATCTAGGTTTTTTCTTGTGAATTTTAGTGAAAAACTGATGAAGATTGAGAAGAATTAGATCATTATGATTGTTCATTTGATCCTAAAGGTGGAATTGAGGAAATTCCATAACTTTGGGACCCTCAATCAGATGGAATTACTGGCTGGGTGACTAAGAGAATCAATCTAATGGTTGATCAAGAGCAACTTGCTGATCTGATGGCAAGACAGCAGGAGGAGGTGCTCAAACTATTAAAAAAGTATTGGGAAATATTTTCTCAGGATGATCATAATTTGGGATGTGTGAGGAATGTTATCCACAAAGTTGACACCAGGTAAAATTTTCCAATAAGGATGAGACCAATTCGATGGTCAAAGGCTGCAAAGCAGTAGTGGAGGAAGAGATCAGCAAACTAGTGAAGCACAGGCTTCTAATTCCATCATCATGTCCCTGGGAGAGCCCTATCCTGATTGTGAAGAAGAAGGATGGCTCTAATCAGGTGGTGATCAATTATAGGAAGCTAATAAGATAATGAAGATGGATCTATATCTACTACCACAAATTGATGATGCGTTAGCTCAATTGGAAGAAGCAAAGTACTTCTCCATAATGGATCTGATATTGGGATATTGACAAATCAATTTGCCAAAAGAAGACCAAGAAAAATGCGCAATAATCACTGCGCAGGGGTTGTATCAACTGACTAGGATGCCACAAGGTCTTTGTATTGTGCCTGCAACGTCCCAAAGGGCCATGGACGCCATATTAAATGACTTGAAGTTGTCATGTTTCCTGGTTACTTAGACGATATAAATGTGTTCATTAGGACATTTACTGACCATTTACACCACTTGGAAGAAGCCTAAAAAAGATTTTTTGCGACTAAACTGAAGATTAAGCTAAGGAAGTGCCACTTCTTCAAGAAAGAGTTGGATTATATGGGATTTATTATCAACTCTAGTGGACTGCAGCCGCAAGCCCAGAAAATTGAGGTCATAGAGCGAGTTGCCATCCCAAGAATTGTCTGAGATATACAAGTGTTCCTTGAAACAGTCAGATACTACCAAAGACCCATACAGGATTTCATGAGAATTGCTGAACCCCTTTTTAATTTGTTGAAGGTCTTAAAGAAAGGATTCAATATGGAATGAAGAGGCCCAGAGTTCTTTTAATGAGTTATGCCAGTATTTGATAGATTCTCCAATATTAAAATATCAAAATGCAATTGAGAAGTTATAGTACAGACTGATGCTTTGTTAACGGCAATTGGCACCATCCTGAGCCAAGTAGATGAGCTTGGGGACGAGCATCCGGTAGCTTATGTGAGCTGGATGTTATCAGCTTCTGAAAGAAATTACACCATTACTGAGCATGAATGCCTTGCGGTAATTTACGCCTGTAAACAGTTCCAGGTGTATATTCACGTCATGCACTTCAAAGTGATGAAAAGCCACTCTTTGCTGCGTTGGCTGAATATTTTTTGAGAACCAAAAGGACGACAGGCCCAATGGGCATTGTGTAAGTCTAGAGACCCAACCTCTTGGGCTAGATCGGGAAAAGGTCCCTTTTAGGAAGAAGAAAGGACCTAATGCCCCTGTGGAGACCTTGGCTCTACTGGGAGACTTGGGTCATGTAGTGGATGAACGTTGAGTCATGTTAGGGACTAATGTACTACTAACCTGGTTGGGGGTAGCTAACCATGAGTTAACATAACCAAGTGGTTTAGCCCAGTATGGCAAGGACACTAGAGGTGTCCAGGTATAAGGAATGATGGGTAAGCTGGTATGGGAGTTGCTTAAAGACATGGCTTTAAAAGGGAAAAGTTGGAAGGGAGTTTCTTGTAGGCTTGGGTGGTAGATTGGTATTTATAACACTAGTAAATAAACTTAATAGTGTTTGCATTATAAGAATATTTTTATTGAATGCAAAGATTAACCAAATGAATGCCTTGGTTTTATATACCATCAAGATTCCTGGAATTACCTAAGCTTAATTGATTTTTAACAGTGCACTATTCTTCTCTGGAGCTTATGGGATTGCAACTTGCATGTGATTTTGAAAGGCAGTGGGAATCATCTCAGTCTCATCATAAATTTGTTTTGGTGCGATTAATTGACCCAATACTATTGCAAATGAAGTAAATTAATTAATCGAACATTTTCACTACAATCATTAATTTGATATGCAATTATTCGATCTAACTTCATCACATATCCTATTGATCTGACTGACAATATCTGTAATCTCAGGAATTCCACTAATGTCAGGATTTACCCTGACAGGTCACTGCATTGGCATCAAAAAACCCCACCACAGTACCCCATTTGGCTGCTCCTTCTCTGATTGAAAGGATAAAAGAGGTCTGCAATGAGGTAATGCAGACCGGGAGCCTTCAACAGCAGCTTCCCTCCCTCTGAGCCCCACGCCGCCATCCTTTACATCCTTGGGTAATAAGAAAATGAGCTTCAAAGCTCAGGAAAGGGCTCCCAAGTCAGAAAACTGGGTCTGGAACATGGAATCTGAAATTTTTAAGTCTGAAAAAGCCAATCTGAGTCAGAAATTTGCTTTTGGGAATTTTTGACAAATCTAAAAATTCATCGGAATTGACCCAGGTGGAACCCAATTTGGCTGCCCCTTCAATCTGAGTTAATCTGCTTAAGTTTGGATTGGTGAGGGTCCCTACATGGCAGATCCAATGCTTACATTGCAAGAGCTTTTTTTCCTTTGCATAAGCTGGATGACAAAGCCCTGAACCCAGGCTGAGTACCCATGAGTACGTCAGCTACTACTGCCCAGAAAAAATATACTCATGGCCCCCTTTTCTCCATTTCACATATATAAGGCAACTGCCTCTGTAAGGAGCAGTTGTCAGTCCATTTTCACCTTTACGTTTTAATAGAAACTACTCCCTCCAAAACCTATTCTTCAAGCTCCACCACTTTCTTCACAATTCTTTTACTTAATCCAGCAAAGATGCAGTGATCTGCATCCTGGGGCCAATGGTCGTCAAGTGGGCCTTTCAAGACATCAATCCAGTGGCCCACCAAATGATGATTGCTATCCAGGAATTTGCCACAAGCCTACTATGTCAATCCGCCACTTTGAAAGAGTTCCCCAATCTGCCAAACTCCTTGCAACGACCTGTTTAACAAATTGTACCTGGTGGACCAGCTTTGGATCTGCCTCTTACTTTGCAAAATAATAAGTGAATTCAACCTAATCTGCCTCGCCAATCTGCTAGTGGTTCAGCGCAATTTGGGCGGAGTGAGGCTGACTCCGCTAATTGTGATTCCTCATTTGGAGGGGAGGATTCACTGTTCACGCAACTGCAAGGTGGAAACCAGGCTCTGAACCATCTGGGCCATTCCGCTGAGGGCCAATCCGGACCAAATCATTTTAAAAAATCGATCCACCATGCTGGTGATGCACCCAACCTCTCTATCCAGACTGAGACCTCCCAATGGACACAAGATGAGACCAAGGCCTCCAGATGGTTGAAGCAATTTGATTTAATTTGATTCAAGAAGCCAATCATCATTTTGAAAATTTTAAAAATTTTTATGATTTTCAGAATATTTTTTATGATGAATTAGTCCAAAATAGTTGTGAAAATAAAGCCAAAGGTCAACAACTGCAAAACCAGGAGGATTGGTCACCCTCCTTGCCTCTCCTACCCTTGGGAGATGCCCAGCAAGACCCGCAGTTGCCCCCATTGCAGCCATTTGGTTTGTTATGGGGGCCTTTGGTATGTTTATTAACTTCTATTTCCCTCACCATAATAATAGGGGATCCATCCTAAAACTTCTCAGAACAGCTATGCCCTTGGCATTCTGGGCTTTCCACTGGGTTGTTACACACCCAGATTGGAAGCCCATTCTTACTTTAATCAGCAGATTTTATGACACAAAGAAGCTACAGGCTTACAATTATGAGATAGTTCACCAAGCGGGAGATTCTCATCAGAATGTGGATGGCTTATTGAGGTTACCAATGGCCCAAGTGGTATACCAGAAAGTGGATGAGCTATTCCAGAGAATGTCAAAGGAGAAATTGGGAATGAGCCCCAAGGAATCCAAGATGTGCTTCAGATAGCAATGGAAAACACTGAGACCAAGGATGGAAAAGTTTTTAAGATAAGTAACAGGAATTGGTTATTATTCCCAAGACCATCAAAATGAGTGGCAATTGTTCAAGCTGCGCATAACTTTGTTGGGCATGGAGGCCTGAGGAAGACGACCAATCACATTCCTAAGTACTATTACTGGGAGTCTATCAACTACAATGTAGCGGATTATATGGTTTGTTGTGGGGAAATCCAGTTTTACAAGCCATACAAGAACACAACTGGATATTGACTGGTCTTCCCTGGATTTGCCCGGCATATGGTGTCAATCAATGTGATAGGACCATTAGCCATGAGTACATGGGGAGTCAAATACATAATAGTTACAATCGACCATCTGACTAGATGGGTCATGATGATGGCTCTGGAAAAAGTGGACGCTACAAGCACTGCAAGGTTTATCCTGGATCAATTCATATACCACCATGGATGCCCACAAGTCTTCTTAAGTGATAATGGAACAAATTTCACGTCCTACGCAATCCTGAGATTGAATGAGATAATGGGGATCCGATGAGACATGTCAGTACCTTTACAGCCAGAGATGAAAGGACTGATGGAATGGGTCAACGAAATGATGGCTGCAATGCTGAGGAAGCTGGTAGCAGGGAGAACTTCCACATGGGTGACGTAACTTAGTTCAGTGACATTCATGTATGATATAAGTCATCATATGGCAACAGAAAAAACGCTTTTCAAATTACTATATGAAAGGAATGCCGTGTTACCACAACAATTCTATATTTGATGGTTGAACCAAATTGGGGATAAGTGCCAAGAAGTATCTGCTCCAATTTTTTGTAAGGAGAGTGTCTATAACTCTCTTGTTCCCAGCGTAGTAGTGCATGATGCACAGGGCCAATTCTAGGAAACTAGTTGCTAGAATGAAAGTTAATAGATCCCAGCAGAGGGTGCTGGAGCAACAATAACTCAAATAGAGGAGTATGATTGTTTGAGTGAAAACCAACCAAAACCAAGGCGGTGCACAGAGTAAGAAGGTATAGTCATCCCAGGTTGGAGGGAAACTGGGTGGACCAAAGGTGCACAAGGGGATAATTTAATCAAATTAAAATGGAAAGGTTAACATAGTGAGAGACCTCCGCAAAGAGGTCCATGCACAGGATCATTTGAGATATCATAAATATGGAAAACAGTGTATTTAGCTAGGGATTTATTTCATTAAGAAGTTGACCAACAAGGAATACTGGTCTCAACGTGGGAAATTTAAGAAAATTTGGTAAAACAATCAATCAAGGGAAGAGGGTCAAAGCTGAGGCGTGCCAATAGGTGTACGCTTCCATCAGGAAAAATTCTATATTGAGTAATCAACTGAAATTGAGTGATTGATTGTAAAATAGCTGACCCAAGTTGGATAATGCAAAAACCAAATGGGTTTCAAAACCCCGTTCACCCAAAAACTGAAGTGAACCATTTTCCGTCATAATAAAGCTAGTTTGTTTTAATGCCCCTACTCTCATACAGGGATGAACTTTGCTTGTTTCCATATGACTAATTTGAGCATATTTTGCCTTTACCCAACGTTGGTCTATGGTATGCTTGAAGTCAGGGAGGCCTGATAACTTCACCTTCTTGGCCTACATGCAATCATCTTTGTCTTTAACGTTGGTCCCAAGGATGATGTCATTTTCCAAACATGACACTTTTGAACATCCTGATTGAGATTTAATTGCAAGCATTTGATACAACATTGAAGAATAGAACCAAGGCCAAAATGGCGGATACTAAAAACCAACCAGAATTATCAGAATATTAAGCATGCAAAAAAGTTACCTATTGTGATATGCATGGTTTTGGAAGAAGAAACAAGATAGATGCATTGTGGTCAGTTCATTTTAGATTATTGCCATGATGGTGATGAACGCCTATTCCATCAAGAACCCCCTGGATGGAAGGAATGTGAATCACCTCCATGCTAAATATTTAAAACAGTGGATCAAAAAAAATAAAAAAAGCGTTCCAAAAAACCGCTGAACCATTGGGATGGTTATGTCCTGATAACTTCTGGTTAAGTTTTAAAAAAGGACCGCTGAACAAAAATAGATGATTAAGTCTTAGAATAATACCTCTGAACCACAAAAAACTGGTAGGTCAGAGTAGCCTAAGAACTAGTTTGGGGAATAAATAAAGAAAAATGGACCGCTTAACTTAATCAAGGTCATGTCCCATATAAAAAAGAGAAAATTAATAAAATTTTGATAAAAATAAAAGAAAAAAACATAAAAAATACATATAAAAAAGATACATTTATATATTTTTGTATTGATATCCTTGACTTGGGGATGATTCCGCCTATGCCACCTCTTGGGGAGGGAGGATGTATAATAGCAGGGGTAAATATACTGTTTGAATCTATGTGAGATCAGATGCTAGTAAGAACTATACCTACTCAAAGCCTAGTTTATTGAGTGGAGGCTGATCCTTGCAAGAATGCAATGAGGAGAAGAGAGATGGAGATATCAGTATTTGCCAAATGCAATACCTCAGATTAGGAAATGAAGCAAAAGAACAAGAAGTGGCAGTCAGTGAATAACTGCAAGTAATGTTGATATGGCACTGAAGACAGAAGATTGGTCTTGAGCACTTGCCAACAGGCTTCATCAAGAACATCAGACATATAAGCCAGCATCAAGTAAGGGATACTAGGTGGGGGTTGCCAAATCATGCCCCTGATCAAAGCCATGAGGTGAAGATACTGATGGGATGTGCAGGAAATGAGATTGTCGTGCAGGCAGCAGATGGCATCCTGCAGACAATGACTACGAGCTTCTTGGATGCAAAAGCAGAATGAGCAATAGAAACTGGGAGAGTCTGGAAGCTTCATGGCCCAACTTTGAAGAACTTAGCTGGAAAAATGAAGGGCATAGGCTGCAATGTCTCGATCTAAGATGTTTGCAAGATTGAAAAGTTCAGAGCTATGGATGGAGCCTCAGTCACTCAGGTACTCAATTTCTGCGTAGAAAATTCAAAACATTTGCAAGTTTATGATGGCCAGTTTGGATGACTGAACAGCTGGTTTATAGAATTAGCTGAGTAGGAAAAGGAATTCCAGAAGAAATTCAGATCCAGCGAGGAACAATTGATTAATAGAGGAGAGCATTGCTTCAGGGGAGCTGATAATGAAAGTAGGAGTATCTTCAAAAGGAGCTAAATCCAGGAGAGTATCAAAATCTAATTTGGGAATTGATGACAGAGAGAGGATTGGCCACGAGTTGTTTGAGACAATTGCTAAACTTGTTTTGTTGGGGTTTGATACCACTTCTGGTAGTTCCATGGAAAAACTGTTATGGGTGCTTGACTGGGAGTATGAGTCCTAAGGGGACCATAGAAGAGATTTTGCTGCGCAATTGACTTATCAGTTGGAAAAGCCAAGCATCTTTATCCGACTGTAATGCACAGGTTCGTGCCAATATGTAACAATGGAGTTGGGAAGCACAAGCATTGTTACCAACCACATGACTGATAATCTAGCAGAAAACCACCCCCAAAACCAAGTGCCATTACCAGAGTTTGCAACGTATTCATGGAACAAGGTACCAGAAATGCTGCAGGCAAGCAGCAAAGTCTGTTTCATAATACTGCAAATGAAGCCAATGCTTGGCCCATCTCACTAGTGGAGCTCATGGTTCTGGTTGATTTTGAAGAATATTTTCTTAAATAAAATTTTAAACTGAATTCCCAGGCAAGCAATAACGCTGAGAAATTTATTGTAATTTTTTCTGATAAAATTGAACTTTATCTACAGTTGCCATTTCCTAATTTTAAAGCATAAGTGATAGTTTAAGTAATTGAATCCTGGATTAGGCTTTCAAGCGACATTTAAATCATTGCTTGTGAAAGTCTCATATTTCAAATTATGAAAATTTGGAGGATTTGAGATACTGGTCATTCATTATGCTAGATAAGCCCTCATTCTCAAATCCCCAAATCCTTACCTACAATTCCCAACTCCAATTGTTTTTCTGATTGGCTCAACTCTTCAAACTTGCCCTCTGAATTCATATGCAAATTCATGAAAATATATTCACGAGGTCAATGTGTGGATCAGGCTGGCTCCAATCTGTCACACAGTAGGCTGTCAAGCAGTTGCTGGTACTGAGATTCTGAATTTGACATAAGAGCTGGACGAGAGGGGGATGTTAGACTTTTTCTAATAGTTGACATTATTAACTTCAGTATCAATTAAGCTCTAATTTTGGAGAAATTAATCTCAAAATTAATGATATAAACTTTCAAAAAAGAATTAAGAATGATATGAGTAAAGAAGTTATTATGAGAAAATAACAAGAGTTACTACAATTGAACATTCTTAATAGTGCCACAAGACAAACATTGATGGCAGTGACCTCCTGTTGAGGAAAAGAAGGAAGATCAAGAAATCAAGGATGCCAGACCAAGATCCTGAGTATGACAATGGGTCATATGCCCTGACTGGGGGGAAACTGGCTTTCCAGGACTATCATCATGTGTAAATCAATCAGCCTGGCATGACAGTGGGTCATGAGGACCACACTCCAAGGAGGTGGTAGCGAGGAGGAAAAGGAAGAGAACCGCATGCCAAGGGTTGTCCTGAGCATCATTGAGTGCAGATTGACTGTGCTCCACTATAAAGAAAAAAATTCAACCTGGTCCAAGGCAGTATTCTCCTGTCCCAAGTCTATTTTAGCTGGAAATCTAGGCAAGAAGGGGATGTGTTGGGATTCTTGAACACCTTTCCAGACTCCTAGATTACCATGGATTGCTAGGGGACAATTCCTAATGGCGAGTGAATTGGATAACAAATGACCCTGATTTTGGGTTAGTAGTGTTTTTGGGATTTTATGTAATTTTCCAGATTTAATCTGCTGGTTATCAATCTGGGTGAATGCTTAAGATCTTGTTGGGCAGAATTGCCAATGAAATGGGGCATCTAATAGTTGATGGATGATTAACTATCAGGTGCACTAATTGATATTGGTTGGGGTTCATCACCAACCAATTGGAAATTTAATGAGCAAGTTGCAAGGTGAGTGTTACCATCTGCAACTAGAAAATCAATCAGTTGGTTCACAGCCTGCCATAATTGATAACAAGTTCCATTATCTAAGCAGGTCGCTCTCCAAATATGGTTGGTTCGCTGGATAAAGTGGGAAACATTATGGGACATGTTTTCTGACTGTCCGTTTTAGGTCTAAAGGATGTTTAATGAAGATGTCCTAACTAGATGGCGAAGAACATCACTGGTGAGATGTCAAAGGAAAGTTCAATGGCAATGGCTGCCATTTAATGGCTGAGGTGCCAACTGAGGGTTGGGCGCCAAATTCCCTCTATAAATTCCCCTGATAAATTTCATTATAAAATATATAAAGTTAGTAGAATTCATTATTTTGTTAAGTTCTATTCATCTTCAGGAAATTGTTGCTGTGTGCTATAATTGGGGACTCATTATTGGATAAAAAGTAAGAATCAAGGATCCTTAGATGAGAAGCTGAACTTAGACGGGAATTGCTGCAGACTTTGTGTCACAAGTGGAAAGGCCATAAACTATGAATCTGAGCGTGGATCAAGATAGGCGGATAAGGGTAGAAGTCCCTATAGATGACATCAAGGGTATTTTATGGTAAGTACAGGTCTAGCTTAAGATCATAATGGTTTATCTATTCAACTATGGATAATAGTCTTCATACTATTATCAATCAACTATCAATTACCATCGGACAATGCAAAATAGTGCACATATCAAGCTTTTGCAGTTAACAATAGTGAGTTATCAAATGGAAAAGAACCCAGGATTATAAAATTTGGTACTCACAAGAAGAGTAGCCAACAGGGGCCAGTAGTATTCAACTCCCAATTTTTAACTGCTTTATAAACTGTTGATAGGGATCTATTGAAGTTGATGAAGCATTGATAATGCTTTTAAATTTATTAGAGGTACGCTGACCAGGGGACGGACATTACTGATAGGCAAAAAGCAAAAGAATTTAACATACAAATTGAACGGAACAATAAACCAAAACAAAAAATTCCAACCAGGTGGGGAGCGGAAACCGCTAACTCTCCATGGCAGAGGGGGAGGGGGGTCAGGTGACTCTTCTGAAGACATAGTCTTCATGACAATATCATGATAATTGTAGAAATAATCTAAAGAGGAGAGTTAGGGCGTTGGGGCATCAGCATAGTGTGGGTGGATGGCAGTGTAAAATGAGTTCTCATCCTCATCATCAAGATCAGCTTGGTAGACAGCTTCAACAAATTCTGCTAAGTGATGTTCAGATTGAATGTGGGCATCAGGGAGTCGGGCAAAATTTGTTAAACTTTGACTGGTGATTTCAGCAGATGTGTCAATATATGCTAGTTTAATGACATGCATGATAGTGGCTTTGGCATCGTCAAATAATTTAGTGATTTTGCTTCAGGCTGCTTTAGGGAAATCAGTGGGGTAGTAGAGTGTGGTCAGCCCCATAAATAACGCTTTTTTAGCACTAGGAGGTCCCAAAATTAATAACGCTTTTATTTGCAGCACTTTGTGGGTTAGCTGAAAAGGTAATGCAACCTGCTACTAATAATTAAATGATCACATTACCTAAGCAGGTTGCCAATTTCATAAACTTGATCTTCTGGGTTTGGCTGAAGGCGTTGGGACAATCTATTTCTAAATCTAACCCAGGATAGATTATAATCTAGCTGTAGTGGCTACTGAATAGGTAGATAGATGAGTAGATACATCATTCATTGTCAGTGTGATTTGAAAAGGGTTAAATTCATCAGCGATTGATGGCACCCCCATTGGGGTGCTAACATGAGAGTTAGGTGCATGTTCCTTTATAAAAATCACCTACCTAATATAAATAAAAACAGATTTTACACTTGTAACAAAAATAGTGATACAATTGTTTTTATTTTTCTCCTAGGAAAAGGGTTTGAGGGATAGTTTCCCTAATCTAGTTCTTACTGTTCTCAAGATCTCTTGAACTAAGAGAAGAAGGGAGAGGTTCCTTTGTTATCCAGGACTTTTCCAAACTCTTAGGATTGGATCTTAAGAGTTAGTTTTCCCTTGTCTGATTTAACTTCAAGTACCTTCAAGTAGTTTGAGGGAAGGTTTCCAGTACCTGTCTATAGGAGAAACCCTAAGAAGATTTAATACATTTGGTTGTGAAGAACTCAGCTAGATAACTGTCTTCATACAATTATAACTGACCCATATTATCTATTATTCTAATCAACAATCTATCAACACACACTTTGAACCTGTGCATCAAACCCAAAAAAGCTTATATGAGGTTTGGCTTTTTTCAAGAAACCATATGTTAATAAATTTGGGTGCCTGAAGCTGTAGGAATGGAAGTTGGGAGTGAACTTTGGGTTGGCTTTGTTCTTCAGAATGGTTGGAGAGAGGCAGTGATATAGCCCTCTCACTTCTTCAGGGTCTGGTATTATGCACAATCCTGGTTTACAATACTGATTATTGTAACTATACAAAGAGGAAGGGTATAAATTCATTAAGATATAAATGATAAACTTTATTGTTAGAAAGCTTTTGATATTTATAGGATGAGTAAGTACCTTGTGATGGATGAGGCACTCAAGTCTCATTTGTTCAGGATCTTTAGTTCTTAGTTGTATGAGGGTCAAACCATGATTTTTTCTTGAATCACCTTTAGGATTTTCAACCTCCCATTGTGTGAGGGCACCCAGATGGTAACCTCTGGCATCAAGATGTTGTCTCATCTCATGTTGATTTCTGAATCCGTTTATTAATTCTTTCCCAGTTATTTATTAAGGCTTATTGATCAATGATCCATTCAATTACATAAGGCTCAAATCCACAGTGGACAATCAAACGTTTTATCAGCCCATTCCTAATATGATTTAGGCCATTCTGGAGTATAAACGCTTACATCAACCCCCTCAAGATCCTGACGGGGGACATAAATGCACAAAAACCTAGCATGTGTGAGGTTGACTACTGTGCCTTATATGAGATCAGTGAAGAAACACTCCGAGCCAGCCTTATAGAGTATGCAGTAGAGCCTTGACCAGGAAGTATATAACTTATTCAGCTAATTACCATGGTGGTGGTGATAAAATTCTACAATGTCCTCAATGTGGAAATAGGGGAGAGCAGGATGTTTGGCATTTGACTAAGTAGTTTCCTTGGTGATGGTAGTGACAATCACTTGAGTTGCTAGCACTTTCAACATTATTATATTACTGACTAGCACTATCCTTGTCAATTAAAAAGTATTAGGAGAGGAAGATTTTGGTAAATGCTGGATGCTGGTAAGCAGGCGAGGCTCCCTACCTTAAAGTACCTAAAATGAGGACATTTTTGATTAATTGATGGTAGCTGATTTGATAGGCTAGTAAAGTGGATAAAAGGTAGTGATTTAATTGCATGGGGTCAAGGGGGCCATTTTATGGAGAATAGAGACTAGGGTGCCATTTGCCCGCTTGACTGCACCATTTGGTGAAGGGTTATAAAGTGAAGTAATAAGTCGGTTAGTATTAAATAGGAAGGTTAATTCTTGGATAAATTGTGAAGTGAAATTTAACCTATTATTCAATATCAGAACTCTGAGGCACCCATTTTGGGGGAAAATGGAGTGAAACAAGGGTAAAGCAGTAGCATTGGTGGCGGCAGCAGTCACCAAGATGGCCTCAAACCACTTGGTGAGATGTTTAATGGATAGGATGATATATCAACGGATATGGAGACCCATGAATAAGGGCCCTACAACATCCATTCTGATGATTCTAAATGGCGTGGATGGGCAACAACTTCATTCTGGAAGTGAGGATTTGGCCAATCTTGGGTTCTTCACTTCAAGAAAGCATCTAAAACCTCCTATATAGTCTCAACCATTCAGTCTCAGTAGCATTGCTTTGTTAATCACTCATAGTTTTTCTTTACTGCCCCATGTACTACATGGGCATGTCCCTTTAGAATAACTTCAGTCCTTAAGGAGGGTAGTATATAGGGAAGTCACTTTCTGCTGACCTTTCTATAAAACATCATATCTTATACCTAAGTGTTCTGGGCCATTGGGCATAGCACCTTCACCGTTTCTAGGGCTCCAGTTCCCATTGCTATGGCCAGCCAATCAAGTCATACAAGCAGTCTTCCTCAGGTAATAATACAGCAAGGGTCAGCATCTTGGATAGCCCATCTGAACTTTGATGAGTAGTGCCTTCCCAATGCACTATTTAAAAGTCATAGCTCTGTAGCTGAAGTTCCCACTTGGATATTGACTTTCAAATTCTTTTATCTACTGGAGCCAAATTTAAGAAGCGTGATCAGTGACATTAGTGAAATGGTTCCCTTATAAAGTACAGTTAGAAGTGCTTGACTGTGAGAAATACCTCTCAACATTCATATTCAGTAATGCTGTAGTTCCGTTCAGATTTTTTTAGGGTTTTTTGAAATAAGCTACTGGTCGCTCTAATTGTTGTTCATCCAGTTGAGCTAGGATGACCCCTAAAGCGATATTACTTGTAACTGTAAACAATACAAAGTGTTTATTAAAGTTAAGATAGATTAGCACAGGCTGAGAGATGAGTGCAGTCTTAAGGAGCTTGAAGGCCTTATCTTGTTCAGGGTTCCATTTTAAGGGTTCATATTTGTGTAGCAAATACACTAAGGGCTCAGCCAAGTCATCAAACTGGATTATGGGTTGCTGTAATACCCTATCATGCCTAGGGACACTTGAATGTCATGAAGGCTCTGAGGCGGCATCATTTTCTCTATGTTGGCAATCTGATCCAGCAAGGGCTTAATATCTTGTTTAGTGACCTTGTGCTTTATTGACTTCATTTAAGGTTGGAAGAATCAGAATTTGGTTGGGTTGATCTTTAAGGAAGCTTTTGGAGATAATTGAAAACCCAACAAAGATGATCTAAGTGTTTTCTGAAGGTCATGTAAAAGACGGTAATATCATAAAGTAAACTTGGACTCAAGACATCTTTAGATCACCATAAACCCATCCATAGCTTTCTGAAAGCTGGCAGGGGCAATACATAGCCCCTGAAGCATTTGGGCCAGCTTAAACAGCCCTCCAATTTGCAATAAGGGTGCACTTGGTTAGTAAATAAGGTGACAACTCAATATATCAGTACCGCTGGAAAGATTTATTGTGGAAAATTATTGGTCTCTGCTAGGAGCTGAAGGGAATCATTGATCTGTGGGAGGGGATAGCTATCTTTTTGCATTACTGCATTAAGCTTATGATAATCCATGGCAACACGATGGCTCCCACCCTTTTTCCAAACAAGCAGGAAAGGAGATGCCCAAGGGCTTTGGGAGTGTACTAACAACCCTGAGGTTAAAACTCCTTGAGTTCAGTTGTAACCTGAAACTCTTTGAACTTGCTCTTTTAATAGGGTTGTGAATGTATTAGTTGACCGTCCCCCATTACTACATAAAGCAAAACTCCTTTCATCTTGCCAAAGTCATACTTGTACATGGAAAAAAGGCTTTAGTATTACTCCAAGTTCTCATCAACCTTCCTTATTTTGTTCTGGGGTAAGGTCTTCCCTTATGAAGGTGGCGACTAGAGCTAAAGTAGGAGGCTCTTCTAAACCAAAGTAATGTAGGCTTCCAAACCTGCAGGCACAACTGATGTCATTGACTGGCACTAAACGTAGGTAGGCGATGGGATACTTGGGAAATCTTTTAGGCTTTTAAAGTCAGGTTAGCAAGCAATACAGTATTGGAGCCAGCGTATGCAGAATCAAGAATAAACAGGCAGTTTAAGACCATTTTCAAAGATGAGTTTCTGCCCCGCGGAATTTTAGTAGGCTCTCAGGTGCTATGTTCACATGATATTGGGTGCTCACTATTATCTTCTACCCTGGAAAGATTATCTAAGGTTCAGGAAAAAAACAGGAATCCCTTACATCCCATCCACTATGTGAGGGGGTAGTTTTATCCTAGAGCCTCAACCATGGTAATTGAGTCAATCAATCCAGTTCTTGACTTTCCATTAAACATGTCAATGCCTTGTCATGTTCCTTGCCATCCTTAGATGTCTCAAACACTAAGGGTATGTGGGTACTGAGAAAGGATAGAATCCATATGCATAATAGATGATGGAATTATTCTCTCAGAGAAATTGGGTGCCCATCAATAAGCCATAGCTAGGGTTGTCCAAATTTATGGCTGCCATGTGTCAGGATTCTTGATATTATGGTTTAAGTCTCAACTTGGGGCTTTAAACTTTTTTATTACTTTTGGACATCATGACAGATTATTATTATAATAACTTACTGATTGATGCTTTGTTGGGCCTAATACATAAAATTAATATTAAATTCAAGTTACTTAGCATTGGAAAAAAACAAATTAGTTTTGGTAAATTCTTTGACTATAGAATTCAGGATAAGTCACCATTAAAAAGCTCCACTAGTTGATATTCCAGGATTATAGTACCTCTTTCAACTATTAAACTTGATTGTAGAAAACGAATCCCTATTTAAGCTTATTGCACCTTATCCCTAACTTCACCTTATCTTATGAGTATCTTTATCTGTTGCCTACTTCCCTTTATCCTGTAAAAAGATAAGACAATGTTTCATAATCTGATCCCAATTCTAATAGGGCTTGCGCTGATTAATCCCTAAATTTCTTATTTTATCCCTTTATTTTACTAGCATTATTTAAGATGTAGTGATTTTCTTAATAAAATACCTTTATACTTTAATTTTTTAGTCTCTTTGTGAAGTTTGTTTTCTCTCTTGGGACCTTTAAACCTGGTAGGTCAAATCCAATTAAAATTTCTATACCAGAAATCTTAACTGCTATCTTGCTCTCCCCGCTTTTCCAAGCCAATAGAACTAAAGGTCTAATTTCTCTGGGAAACACTGGCCTCTATATAGCCAAGTTTCACTATTTTATAAGGATCCCTTAACCAACCTTGGTTAAGCCCTACTCCTCTCCTCCATCAACCTTGGACAGCTTTGAAGGACAGGTTTTTGGACTATCTCAGTCCCAACACATGTTTAACATGATTGTCCCAAACCAGAGGGGGAGCGCAGAGTAGGCTTTTATTGAGTGGATGCATTGAGCGCAAGTGTTACCGTACTCAATATAATGGGGAAGATTGGGTGCAATCCTAACTTTTTTAATTAATTTGCAAAAATTATGTTCACTAGAAGAACTGCTGTCTATTATGATGAATACAGATATTCTATAAGCCTTAATTGCAATATAAGTGACCAGCCTATTGAATTGAGACAGAAAGGGTGAGAAACATTGATGATTTGTCATAAAAACAAGAAGAATTAAGTAGTTTATTAAAAGTGTTCAACTTGTGGTTCCAGGGTTCTACATTAGTGACTTCTGTGGAGCTTTAAGCCTTAAGTAGAGGCATGATAGGGGAGGGGTTACCATGAAGTGTATCTGCCTTCATGCTGACCTTTCTTTTCCCAACAGTTCACGTTCTGACTAGTCTTCCCAACGTTTATGTACTCCTTCTTAGTGTATCAGTGGCCTTTACAGTAAAAACAGTGGTATCTCCCTATTCTTGGCCTCTATCTCATGCACTCTGGGTATAGTTGAAGCTTGAACCGTAGAGGGGTACTTGTTCAGAATGTACTCATGAATATCGTTGAGTGCCTCCTTGATGTCACAAATTCAAGTGAAGGTTTGCTTAATTCCTTCCATATGAAGTTTAACTTCAGGCCACGCTTCAAGTGCAAAAATTGGCAGTAATAGCTTCATATAATGAAAATTTATTAATAGTATCTAGTGGTTACACACTAGCATAAAAGTGGCGTTTAAAGTCAGAGGGTTTTCTACTTTGTTGAAGAGAATACTTATAAAAGCTTGTTGATTGACTTGAAAGGGGCTGACCAAGTACAATCTTTTGTATGAGAGCGGTCTTGACTTGGTACCAGGGCTGACAGTTCTGAAGGTTAGGGATCAAAATTATCCCAAGCTTCCCCACAAGGCAAGAATGGATATGCTTGACCTTTTGGAAAATGTTGGCCTCTTCAATAGCGCTTTAATAGGCGTTTAAAAAGGGCGCAATGCTTTCTTGGCATGGAATGAATCATTCCTTAAAGCTAAGTTTAAAAATTTGTCCAACTGGCGTAGAAAGTATATGTATGCCATTATTGATAATCTGGCTAGTCCTAATGGTTTCTAACTCAGGATAAGTATAGGGGAGCCTGATGGTGAATTTGTTGTTAAAAATTCTTGAAATCGTCCTGAAATTTGCTCCAGCATGAGTTAAGTACTCTAGCATCAGATTTCTAATTAATTAGAGATTGATAGTCCAAGGTTTTGGACTCACAGAAACTGGAAAGACCATCCAGATTTGTGAATTTTAAGTTTGTTAGATTTTGATGGTTGACTCAAAAATAAACCCTTTGAGAAAACCATCAATGCTGATAGATTACTCCTATTGATGGATCCTTTGATCCTTCCCGATTCATCTGCATAATCTGATAAATCAGATTAACCTCATACCCCTCTGATTGCATCTGAAATAACCTGATTATTGTAGCTAGTAATAGCTATGATATAATCACTTTATGGCTGATTATGAGTCCACTTGGGTGCAAAGTGGTCTCATGGCATTAACTAAATTGCACCTCCTAAATTAGTGCACTAATCTTAATGCACTAAGGCGGAATTTTGGGTTTTATTAATGAAATCAATTTTTTAAGCACTTAAACATAGACGTCCCAATTAAGGGCATACTTAGTGCTATTGAGAGGCCTGATGACGTCCCAATTAGGGTTACATCATCTTTTATGATCATATACCTTATTATCACCATTTATTGCTATTCGTTGAGTTATGACATAGCTCTAATTGGAAAGATTTTGATGTTGAGTTCACAACCCAAAATCGTCCCAATTATGAAAGTGAAATTTTCTTCAATCAGGCTGAAACAATTTTTATTTTTAGTCAATTCATGGGCCAAATTGACTTGGAGTTATTTCATGATTATTGACATGACCAGCAGAGGATTGGCATAATATGAATGAACTCATCTAATAGATGAGTTCAGCCAAAAGATGCCCAAGAGGTATATTACCAGTGCCTGGCTGATTAATAAAATATCACATTTACCATTTAAATATTTGTCATTAATAACTACTGTCACTTAGTTTATTAATTATTGTTATCCATCTGTTGTCTGTCTGATATTTGTATCCATTGCCTTACATCTATATTAGATAGTTGTGTGCGTTTATAATTCCCAAAGAGGAGTACATAGTTACCTGCTGGAGAAAAAGTCAAAATTATAGAGGAATAATTTCCTAATTTTGTACAAAGACAGAAGGTCTCATATTTTTTATTGCCAGTAGACTTAAGAATGGTGAGCGTAATTGAGTTACTTGGCTATTATTGAGGATTATTGGAGAATCTACCTCCTGATTATGAGCAGGAGTTTCATTTAAAAAGCGAGTTTTTATCCTCAAATTCATTGTTAAGTCATAATAGCTTGCACCATTAGCTATAAACTTAACAGTGTTCATCTCATTGAAGATGTTTGTTATTAAATTTCAAGGACCCTTGTACATTTTCCATTTAAGAAGTTATAGGCGCCTAAGTTAATGGCAGGATTGATAGGGTTTCAACTAGGGTGAACTCCACACCTATGAGCACTATTTTAACTTTTCTTCTGAAGATCCTCCAACTTCTCTTTTATTTTGCCATGTAGTGGTCCTCAGAAACTTCAAACTGAGTATTAGGACCCAGGAGAGCCAGGGGGCCCTCTATAGCCCAGTTGTCCTTCAGCGCCCTTTGGGCCTTTTGGATCTTTGAGACCCTCAAGAGCTTCAGGCCTTATGGCCCTTTGATGACAGTGTTGCTTTGTTGCCAAAGCTGATTATTATAATTTGGCAATATATTGGAGATACGCTGAAGTGGTTTCACAGAGCCAATCCCACTGAGCAACAAACAGATGATATGGATATTGTCAGTACCTGATATAAATTTAATAAATGCAATAAAAACACAAAGCAATTGCTTTGGTGTCAACACTTTATTTTATTATAATATATATTAGCAGCTTTTACTGCTAACTCTCCTTTTACTTAGTATCAACTCTCTTTCTTGTAATCAACTAACCCCCTTACTTCTCTTCACATCTCACTCATATCTCTGTTGTTTCAGGTTGGTTCTGACCCTTCAGCTTAGTTATTAATTATTCACTACTTTTAGGGGTTTCACCTCATCATCAAAACTCTGGCGGAATTCTTCTTATTTGCCAAGGGTGACTCGCTCAGCATCAAATCATCTTGGATTGATTGATAGTAATTATATAGACTATTCTTGAAGAGTAATAAATGATTTAACAGTAGTTATTTAAGCTTATTGTCCATTCATATAGATTTCTAACACTCATAAAGCAAGACTTCTACGTGGCTCAATTGTTATGTTAAGATTAATTTCAAGGTTTGGGTTTGGAAAGCAACCTCTGAAGCGGTATTCTTTATGTACTCATGTATCTCATAGACTCCACCCTGCAGTCGCTGTGTAAGGTGGGTATTCATATACTCAGAGGTTCCAACGTCCAGCAAGACAATTTGGCATCAGATCTCATTTATAAGGTGGCGGTTGTCCTGAATAGCCCTTAATTTGTCACAAACATATGCAGAGGTGGCATCATAAAATTTTACTAGGTTTAAATTAAGGATTTGGACTAATCATAGATAGTTTAGTATTTCTTGATGATGTAAGCCAAACACTTGGAATACATAGTGGAGAGCCAGTTGGACAGACTGCCAAAAGTAGGTCCCACTTCACCAATCAACTTATTAGATAAAGAACCTGAGTTGTAGAGCCTTTGCATGTATGAAGGGACAACAGATTCTTGTAGATAGTAAGAGTGGGCTTCTATGAATTAGATTCCATCAAGTAATTTCCTGATAGTATAGGCTAGTTTATCAGTTTGAAGGTAGAACTGACTGGGGTATAAAAATTGAAAATGTAAATTGAAAGGTGGCCTAGAATAAAGACTTTCAGGTTAACTGGTTGTACTTAAAATTGTGAGGTAGCAACTCTTTAAGTGATACTTCTTTTCCCATTAGGGAAGAAGATCTTTTTTAGCGCTTTATTCCATGTTACATTATTGTCGTTTTTATTGAGTACAGCTCAGGGTACCCCTTTAGTGAGCACCAAGTCTGGCCTTTCAAAAGAAAACTGAATGCTAAGAAAGATGGATGCTAAAAGCTATACAAACAAAAGCTGGGAATGGTCTTTGGGTTGGCTTGAGTTTTCAGAATGGCTGGAGAGAGTCAATGGCGTAGCACTCTCACTTCTTCAGGGTCCAGTATTATGCAATATCCTGGTTTATGATACAAATTATCATAATTATTTGAAGAGAAATGGGTATAAATTCATTAATGAAATAGGTGATAAACGTTATTGTCAAAAGCTTCTATTATTTATAAAATGAGTAGATGCCTTGTGACAGATGGGGCGCTCAAGTCTCCTTTGTTCAAATTTTTACTTATCATCTAATATGAGTGTCAATGTGTGACCTTTCTCTTAGATTAGCTTCAGGATTATTGACCTTCCATTGTGTGAAGGAGTCTAGATGGTAACTGCTGGAATCAAGACAGAGTCTCCCCTCATATTTATTTATAAATCTCTTTTAAAATTCTTTCCTGGTTAGAGAAAAAGACAATTTGTTACTTTTATACTTAGTATTGGAAGTCTCAAACCCTTAAAGGACAACTAAACATAATATTAACCTTTCCTGAGATGATTTTGGTCATTTGAAGTATAAATGGCAACATGAGGGTTAGTATGCCTTTGGGTGAGGCCTCCAGTCAGTCTAAAAGAATTAAATTTAAATCAGTTTGAAGATAGTAATTTTATCAGAAACTTATAAATTAGTATCTATTTCTATAAAAAAACTTAAATTCTCATGGATTTTCAAATTCGTTTATTAAAAACTAGATTAAATAATTAACACATGAAAAAATTGGCTGTTGCACGAGATTTTTCAACAGGTTCCATTTATTTTTGCATGGGTGATTCCAAATATGAAGTCAGTTTTCTTGGCATGCTCTAGTATTCATGAAATAAAGCCAAGACAGGATAATCTTCCCCCACTTCAAATTAAGCTTGGCTTGATGAAGAAAGTGTCATGAAAAATGGTAGAAGAAGTTTAGACCAGCCTGACAGTCAGGATGCATAAGCACCCAAAAGGCAAGCCAGAATGCCAGAGGCATTGCTGCATTTATGATGTTGTATGGAGCTGGGCATTGGGAAACAATAAATTGTTGATGCAGGGTAGTAGTGAATAGCACCCTGAGAATGAACTAAATGGAGACTGTCCCAGACACTGAAGGTCTTGCCGCAGGGGGTGGTACCACAGGTATGGTTTCTACAAGGTCACTAATAGATGTGTTAATCCAACTGGGGAGACAAGGGGGCGGATCCTTGCTTAGAGATGATTGATGTAAGGCCACAAGATCCCAGTATATTGTTGTCAGAAGTTTGTAATGATAAAGTTGAATTTCCAGAAGTATCTAGCTCTCTGAATCCAGTTTGCAATGGTAGGGGCATAGTGACCATCAATGTTGATAGTGCCCATCCAGTATAAGGACTGACTGACCACCAGAGAAAAGTCATCAGGAATTCATCCAGAAGGATATCTTTAAATTAAAATTGATAGTTTTTGAGGCCAATTTTTATTGTAAGGAAAGTGAAGAAAAGTGACCAACAATTTTCTGAGTGCAATGCAACTGATTAAATAGTGGTCAATTGATGCAGGGACAAGCTGGGATCAAGTCCCTCAATTTTGACCTAACCAGCGAATTGTTTGGGAATGGGGGCAGATAAGTTCACTGGGAACTGACATCAGAGAATTCAGCAGCAGGCTGAGTTGCTGTTGGTTCAATCTTAAACGCCTGAACTGAGGCTTGACTGCAAATCCAACAGTTGGTTTGACAGCATTTGGCCCAATGAGCAGCGGGAATCCCCAGGGCCACCCCATGTAGGTGCAATCAATTGGTTGGGAATGGGTCTGGGATGCCCAACCCGCCTGTGCCCAGTCACTTGGCCATTCATTTGGTCAAAAGTGTTGTGTCAGCCACAACGCCTGATATTTATGAATGGAGCTTTGAACCCTTGTCAATGGTGTCCGACGCTACTGCCTGCACGTTGGGGATCATCCCTGATGATTTTGAGAGGGGGTTAATTTTGATGATTTTAGTGTTGGCCAAATCAAAACCATCAGAAATTCCGCCCTATGAATCAATTTTCATCCCTTTTTGACATGTGGGATTTAACCATCAGGCTTGTTTTCACTCAATTTCAGACCAATCAACTTCATTTTGGCGATCTCAGTGCAAGTTTCCCTGATTAATTGTAATAGTTCTGTTAAGGTGAGTGTGGGCACTGGGTGAGGAATCTGAAGAGGAAGGGCTATTACCCAACGCTTGTCTACCACATGGGCAAGGTCGCCCTGGGTAACAAGGGGTACCACCACCCTCTTCAGTATCTTCTTACTTGGAAACGTGAAAAGAGCCCTATCAACACACAGGGGACGTTCCCTGGGACTTACAGAAATTTGCAAAGGCTCTGAATAATGAAAATGAATGTTTTAACACATTTTTTCTGCTTTTCCTGATCTTTCATTTGACAAAATAAATCAGGTGTGTTTGATGGTCCTCACATTTGATTCCTTATATGTGACAAAAAATTTATCAAGAAAATTGATTAAAAGGTTAGGGAAGCATGAATGTTTTTTTAGCAGTTAATAAAAACTTTTTTGGTAACAAGAAAGCAGAAAACTATGTTTTTCTGCTTCAAAGGATGCTAAAGGCATTTCAAAAAACTTGGATACAACACGTGTATCAAAATGCACTTTCTGAATAGCCATCTTGATCAATTTCACAAAAACCTTGGGGATTTTTGCAATGAGCAGGGTGAATGCTTCCATTAAGACCTGAAGACAATGGAAGAGCGTTATCAAGGGCAATGGGACACACATATGATGGCAGGCTACTGCAGAAGCGTCAAATGAGACCATCCTGAGCAAGTCCACAAACACAAGAGCTACAAGCGCAAAGTTTTTTTTAATGTGTTTTGCATGCCCTCTATGTCACATTGCTGAATTAACTAAATAACATTTTCCATCTGTATGTACATATCGATGCTATAGGCAAGGAAATTATATGTTTGTATTAATAGTGTTTTATGTCACATTTATGCTTAAAATAAGCGATCTTATTCCTTTGCATTTTAAAGCTGTATGCATAATTGTATGTCATTGTGCATGTTTTTGTGTTTAAGTGACATATTATTACCACGAAGGTAATTATGATAATATACCACATTTTTAAGTTAAGATAAATGCTGAAAATTCGAAAATTTTACATTAACGTGAAGATTTTTAAAAACAAATTGCAAAAAACTGCAGCTCTAAGAGAAAACCTAACTTCAGATATGAAATCAGCACACCCAAATTATTTAAGAACAAGTGTTTTTGTCAAATCAACAAAAAATTTCCTCTGTATTATTCAGAAAGACAATGTTCAGATTCTGTGACTGTCATTAAATACCTTAACACTGCTTGTCAGAATCTGGTGTTACCCCCTCTAAACATAGATTATTGATCTTGAAATGAGACCAAGGAAGCTATAATGATAGATTTCAGAAGCCCTACTCAGATGTCTAACCGCAAGCAAGAATTTATGAGAATATAATTCCATAAAGATGAGACTTTAGAAGCTTTTGCAGACCGCTTTTATCTAGAATCACATCTATTAGCTGATGTGAAAGCGCTAAAGGAGTTTGACGCCCAAATCGTGATACAAGGCAGCGCTTCATTCTATTGTGATTTGCACTGAACTCATGGCTTCAGAACTAGTGACTCAGATGTCCAACTCTCAGGTATTGGATCATCTAAAAATACTAGGAGCTACCTTTGAAGCGTCAAACAGAGTCTTTAAAGTTATCTATACTTGAGCCCAAATTACTGTGGAATTTGCTGAGGTAAATAAGGAGCAACCTAAATTGAGTCATGATAGGGAATAAACCCAAAATACAAAAACGAGTGGACAAGATGCATAACCGCTGCCACCAATTTGGGTTGACCTGGACATTTAGCTGCTCAATGTTGGAGAAAGAAGCTTAAGGAGCAAGTCATCTTATCCCAGGTGAAAGACAAGGAATCAGCCAGGGGTCAGGAAAAGGACCACAGTCTAGCCAAGAGAAATCTGTCACCACTGTTGAACCTGTTCCTCCTGATATTATGAATGATGATATAGATATTTCTGACCTCTTTGTAGATGATGAAACAATTAATCCACTATATTAGATTGTTAATATGGACATGGACACCATTATCTGAGCCAAGATGATGGGATTGACCCCAAAATTGTAAAGGAAATGGCCCAACCATACCTTCGTCAACTTGCAGAAAAGATTAGTTCTGCCAAGAACAAGGAGCAATTACTTAAGATGAGATTAGATAAGACGAACATATTGTTCCCAATCAGCGTGATTGTGGAGTATTACCCTGATCTATCCACACAACTAATTCATTCTCTTATTTGGCAAATAATGCCACTATTCACTCAGCAAATACCCTATTACAATACTCCAAGTGTACATATGAAGATATTATAGTCAACTATGTGAGAATGAGGGAGATAATTGACAGTGGAGCGCTCATTAACATTTTTTTGACCAAATTTGTGAAAAGAATGAAGATTTCACCTGATTAAGAACACTATAAGGAATATATGGAATGGACGGACCAGATAATACCATATCCTGTGATGCTTTGTGTGCGCTGATCTGGTTCAGATTACTTGTGGTATCATCTTCCACCATCTGTTGGCAAATCAGAACTTTAACATACTTATTGAGAAAGAATTCCTGAGGAAATATGGAGTTAAATGTGATTTTGAGGAAAATATCCTGACCCTTTTGGGACAAACCCTATCCTTGGTATATTAGTGGGAATGAGAAATTCCGCCAACAAAGAAGAGCAAATTTGTAAACTTGATTTACAATGATAGCATCATTACTTTAACTATAAGTTGGTTGGATGAAGACATAGGGAAATGCCAAAGGTGATGCTCAAAAATCTTGGAATACCCTTGACAACAAAATGATAGATTTTATACTACCTAGGATGAAAATAAACGTTAGCACAGGGTTAACACCTAAGATCCCAGAGAAGTTATAAGGAGAGTCGTCAGCACATAGAGAAACTTGAGAATCAAGCCATGGGTAGCACTGGGGAAATTATGCTAGGACATGGAAAAAATGTTCTACTGGTTAATCTTGGGAAAGAAAATGATGAAGTTAGCGAAAGATCAAGTCATTGCATTTCTGCATCTAATCCTGATGGCAGAGATCAGTACTTCTCAACTTTAGAAATTTTTCAAGATGGGATTAATGGCGGAAACTGCTAAAATTGTCACCGTATGAATTGATCAAAAAAAGCTGGCTGAGTTAAACAAACAGCAACAAGAAGATGTGATCCAATTATTTTAGAGATATTTGGAAATATTTGCCATGATGACTGTTGGGATTCTTACACAGATCAGAGATTCATGTGTGTCAGATGAAGGTAAATGAACCCATTCTGATACAATAGATGAAGCTATTATAGGGATTATCCCTGACTAAATTCCAGACCTCTCAATATCATGGATCAACACTGATAGATGCAATTGAATATTACTCACCTAAAACCCACCAATATCAGGGTTCAAACCTGATCTATGTGGCAATCAAATCCTGTCTAACATATGTGACCAGCATGCCGCAGAAACTCTAATTAGTAATGAATATAGATCTTAGCCCAGAACGCTTGGAAATTTTCCAAAAAAGCCCCCTGATCTCCCATATAATGATGTTTCTAAGCAAATAATCTTTACACTATCCTTGCCATTTCTTGTATTGGCCCAAAACTCTATTCATTTGGAGAAGAAAAACTTTTCAGTAAAGAAAAGTTAAAACTAAAACTTATCACCCAGGAACTTTGAGTCACCTGGCCTCTCAAATAAAATAAAAATGGTTTTCTCCTATGTCCTGATAAAACTGGTGCTTCCTGCCAGGTATACCCCAAGTTTAGGAAAAATCATTACAATGAACTATAACAATTCGGCTTCAAATCCCTCTTTGGATCATAGATGCCTTGTAGACATGGTAAATTTAACCGCTGTGATATGTGGCTTGGAGCAAAGAATGCTCGCCAATGAGCAACATCAACTCAAACTCTGAGATTCAACTGTAAAACAAAAAAAAACAGAATTTGGAAGTTAACTCTGCTTGTCAATCAAAATTAGCTCTTTGTGCCACCCATGATTGGGTAGATTTAATAATCAGATATCTCAATGACCTAAGAAGTCAAGTGGACGCCCTACATCCTCACAAATATTCCTGCAATATGGATCCTTATTAGGTGAAGGAGCATTCCAGTGTTGGTTCATGTTGTTTAGCCTCTAAACCCCCAACCCCCCCAAAGGCACGTTTAAGAAATTTGTTCAAAGAGAAGTATGTTCCAAGTGAAGGAAGCATTTCTCTTTCCTATTCTGTTATGAAAGTGCTAAGGAAGAAGCCAATGACAATCAATGACTCAAACACCTAACTATCTGTCTTAGACAGGTTTTTCAAGACATCATGGTGCCTCATCTAATGCATTGCTTTAAATGGAATGGCGCCAAGACTGCCTTGCTAAAAAAATTTGGGAGCGACCTAACTTTATCCAACCAAAAGAAAACTTTTATGAACATAAGCCTTAATGGGGAAGAAACCATCACTAAATTCTCTCACTGATTTTACCTTGAGGCTCATATGTGGTTGCTGGAAATCATCTTACATTAAATGATGCTACCACTGCTCGTTCATGGTATTTAAAAATATGCCTAATATTATACTCTATTTTAAAGCGTTGAATTCTAACTTGGCGTCTCCCCTCCATATCAGAAAAGCCATCTTGAAAATTCAAGCTAACTTATTTAAACCCAATGTGCCAATTATTTTAATGATAATAATCCACAACCCTAAGTGTTAACAGTTTTACCTCTCGCTTCATCTACACCCAAGTTATTCTGCACCTTCTGTAAGAAAACTAACCATATTATAAGTCCTTGTCTTTTTTACAAAAATAAGGAGGTAAAAGGTCAGTCAGTATTGGGCAGGATGCTCCCTATGCTGACGACAATCAAGTTTTCAAAACTCTTGTTATAGTGCTAGTTCTATGCCCAGATCCTCAAGATGTTTTGTGTTAGATGCACCTTCAGATGAAGAAGTTCCTCTTTCTATCCAAGGAGATAAAGATCTTCAGCTTTTCTATTTATATTGGCCTATTACCCAAATAAAATTTTTGGATTTCATCTCCTCTATGGAAAGCCAAGCGCTAGAAAATAAAACATCTATATGCATTGAAAAACCCTAAGTTTGCTGCGGCAGAATTTTCTTCTTGCTTCACTACAAATACCCAACAAAAATTTACTCACCTTTAAGTCTCATTTTGGCTCTTTAGTGGTTCAAGTAGAGTGGTCGTCATAAGGCTAAATTCTTGGCTATAATCAATACTGGCTCACCGGTTAACGTTATATCCTCTTAACTTATCCAGAAAATAAAAATTGGCTCCAGATCTAATTCACAGAGCTGAATATGGAACGGCAGGTAATCAGAGAACTAAGGCAATTAAGGCATATTATGCCTTACCCCTCTGATTTGGGAAAATTTTAATCAAAGCCGCGTCATCATGTTAGAGAATGATAATTTATTTGTTGCTTATTGGATTCCAACTGATGTGGGAGTTCAACTGCATTATCAACCGTAAAGAAAAATACCTCTTAATATTAGGGTATCAGATCACAGTAATTCTGAACTCCCAGTCAAAAGTAAAGGAGCCCAAAGATTGAACATGCTACAAATATCCATCCTCCATTTTTTAGCCAAATATCAAGTTTTAAGAAGATACTAAGTTACCCCCTGAAGCTGTGGCTGCCAAAGATGGGATCACTTTATATACCCCATCCTACTAAGATATCTTCTGGATCACAAGTTATTGTGGATACGGGGATCAAGATTCAATTCAAGTTTTGGATCTAAGTGGACATCTGAGCCCTCCAATCCAAGAAGATTTGAATGCCCTGGGATTTTGGATCCTGCCTATGAGAAATCTATCTCTATCTTACTATGGAACCTAATGAATTAAATCCGTTAAGTCCATTGGCATTCCTTTATCACTTATGTAAAGCTACGTTTCATCAAAAATATCACTGATGTAAGCTATTTTAGCTCTTTACAAGACATAAGGTTTAATCCCCTACCCACAATAACCTTAGTTATAAGTAAAATTGAAGCAATCTCTCCCTTAATGAAAGCCAAAATGTTAGTTCTCCTTAAGGAGTATTGTGATATCTTTTTCTAAGGACTTTTTGACTCTAAAAATTTTCAGGGGTAATTCACAAAATTTGAACTGCAGATTACCATCCATTTAAATCTCAGTTATACAGAAAATCTAAAGTCAAGGAAGCCCAAGTGGCCCTAGAGTTGCAAACCTTTTGGAAGCAGGGTTAATTGTGCTCTCTAAAAGCCCATGGGCTTCCCCACTCTTATTAATTTGGAAGAAAGATGGTGGCCGCTGTGTTGTCATTAATTATCGCTGACTCAAAACTATTAAATGAAAAAAGCTATCTATTGCTATATATAGATGATTCCTTACATTTAATGTTGGGTTCCCACTATTTTTGGCTATAGATCTCGCCAGTGAATACTGGCAAATCGATTTTTCACTTGAGGATTGTGAAAAGTGCACCCTTATTTAAAGCTTAGGACTATTTGATCTTACTTAAATTCCACAGAGGCTATGTAACGCCCTGCTAACTTCCAACGCGTCATGGATGAATTTTTAGGCTATTTAAAATGCTCCTATGCGCTAGTTTTTCTCAATGTCATTACTGTTTTTTGAGAACCTTTACCAAGAACATAGCTCATCTCAGGCAATATTTCCAGCAGTTATGGCAAACTTACCTAAAACTAAGCCGTCAAAATACTCCTTCTTTCAGAGAAAAATGGATTTTTGAGCCATAAGGTAGGTAATGCTGGAGTATTCCTGATGGATGACAAGGGTATAGCCATCTCTAAAATGTCTCCCTAAATTTCTACATATTGAACAGGTTTTTTAGGGATGGTCAGATATCATTGCCAGTTTATTCCCACTTTGCTGATACCTCCAAGTCCTTAGTATAATTATTGAAGAAGAGTATACTTTTCCAATGGGAAGAAGAGCAACATCAGGCCTTCGCCCTATTATGCATAGCTTTCACCGCTCCCCAGTACTTATACATCCTAATTTTAATAAAATCTTTTTCCTTTTTACCAATGTTAGCAATATAGCCTTAGGAGCTATATTACCTCAGTATGACAAAAACTTGGTGGATCATCCCAACGCCTATTATAGAAAAACCCTAACCAGAGCAAAACGCAACTATAGCGTTACAGAACATGAATGCTTGGCGATACTATTGGATATTAAGCATTTTTGGCCTTATTTATATGGGATCATTTACCATAATTACTGATCATGCTTCCTTGAGAAGGCTACAACAAATGAAAGATCTTGACGGGAGGTTAGCCCAATGGGCGTTAAATTATAAATCAACAATTTTACACCATTCATTGACCAGGGACCATACACCAAAAACGCAAATTTTTTTATTCAGGCTCCCCATATTACTTTAACTGACCCTGAGGAAGATCGACTCTATGACCTTTTGACTCAACTATATTATGAGAAGATGAATACCTGTCTTTTAAAGAAAAATTAGCAAAAAGAGGCGAATATCAAAGTTAAAAATGCCATCTGTACAATTTTGTATCTAAAAATGGTTTCCTTACCTATGATCTTTGGCTCAAACTGACATCATATTGGGGAGTCATCTGCAAATTGGCCATGGGATTTGGAAAACTTACCAGTGTCTCAAGACTCAATGTTACTGGTAAGAAATGCTCGTCTCAATCCAAGATCTTTTGTGTCCTGCCTGGTATTTAGAAGTCAAGCTGGACCTTATCACTAACCTCAAAATCCATTGGATCACCCTGTAAACCCTTCCATACAATTAATACTGATGTTGTGGTACCCCTACCTCATGCCTATAATGGTCATCAGTTCCTCAAAAAATCCATGGATCTAATGTTTTTAGTGGATTAAAGTGATATCTCTACCCTCTGCTTTTACAAAAGCTACAGCCACGTTTTTATATGATCACATTATTGCCTAGCATGGGTGACCTAACATAATTCTTTCCAATAATGAGCAAATTTCAGATCATCGCTGGTGAATAATTTAGCCAAATTAATGTGATCCACTCAGGTATTTTCCACTCTGTACCATCCTTTAACCAATGGAATGGTAGAGCAGGTTAATGGTACCTTAATCTCAACTCTCTAATGAATGGTCACAACCAACCCTCTTCATTGGCCCTAATATTTGCCTAGTGCAATTCTGGCCTATAGAATAAGCTATCATTTCATTATTAAGATGTCTCCCTTTCAAGCATTGTATGTAAGAAATATCCAGCTGCCCTATAAAGTGCAGGCCATGTAGGATCAAGCTTCTCCTGAAGCCCCTGAAGTCACTATGCAGAGCATTGCCAATGAGATTATCTGACATTAGGCTCTGACTTCTGAAAACTTATCTGTTACCACAAATAGAAAAACTAATTGATTTAACAACAAGCATGACCCTCTGCACACCTTCCAACTGGGTGACTTAGTCCTTTTTCTACCATCATCAGCCTAAAGGTCATGTTAACAAATTGGGAACCAACTGGATGGGGCCCTACAAAATAATTTTGCAAATAGGGTGATGAACACTCAATTGTGGAGGTCACTCAGGGAATTCTGGTAAATCAAGTACACAGTCAATTTCTCCAGCCATTTCCCCTGTGCCAAGGCTTAGATGGGGGAGTTGTCAATATTCCTACCCAAATCAGAGATTTGTGTGTGCCAGATGAAGGGAATAGAACCCAATCTGATAAAATAGATGAAAATATTTTCAGGGGTAATCCCTGAAAAATAAAGACCTCTCAATATTGGGGACCAACCCTGATGGATGTAATTGAATATTATTCACATAAAACCCCTAATATAGGTATAAACGTAATCTATGCAGCAATCAAATCCTGTCCAATATATGTGACCAGCATGCCACAGAATCACCAATTGGTAATGAGTATAGATCCGTTTGATTTTTAACCAGATGATATTACTCACATATTAACAAAATTAATATAATAATTATTTGAGGATGATTGCCAATTAGTTTGCTAATTTTGGTTAATGATAATACCCCAATTTGTGCTCCCCCATTCAGTTGGGTTGAGCTGTCTTGATCCACAGGATCAAGAAAGTATTGGGCATTATGCCCAATATAAAATTGGTGGGTCTCAACACCAGCGACTGAGCCCAAGGATGTTGAGATATTTAATATTATCAATTAAGATGACGAATTACTTAAATTTGACATCAAAAAGTATCAGGAGTTGATCCTGATAGTTTTCAGTTATTTAACACTGGCGACTTATGCTGAGGATGTCAAACTAAAAATTTTAATTGTTTAAGCTTGGCTTTTATCCCTGAATCAACTTCATGTGAAAAATGATTGTGGGATTTCCAGCAGAAAGTCAAATTTCAGAGGTCTGTCGACCTACGCCAAGGATGCCAATCAATTTAATATTAATTAAATAAAATTCAAATCACATTTCAACTTTGTGAGAGTATCAGGTAGAATCCCCAACAGTATTCTAGATTAATATGACACTGGCAACTTATGCCAGGGATGTCAATATATTTAATTAATTCAGATTATGACAAATCAAGGATCAACATAATCATGAATATTTGAGGATGATGAGTATTTCCAGTGATAATGCTGATGAATACTGAGCAGGGAGAATCACCAGTGAGTACTGATGATGCTGTCATAAATGCCAATGATGTGGACTGGCAAGAAATGCTTATAAATAGTTTGATCTCCCTCTTAATAAATCTATCTTCTGTCTTCCCATCTTTATTAAGTTTTTAATTAACAGTAGTTAGCTTAGCTTAAAGAAGTGGGACTCAAGATTCCCAATTGTTAAGTGCATGGTAAAAACACCTGGAGTGATTGGCGCAACCAACTCCTAACCTTGAAATAGATGGAAACCCTCATGGGAACCTGATCAATTAGCAGCCACAATGATGAACTGGAAAGATTGAAGTGGAGAAACCTTGAGGGAAACAATAGAGGTCGCTAAACCACAATCGCTGGACAAGTTCCAAAGAGGACCTCTGAGCCATAATGAGTGGTCAATCCTCAGAAGGAGAAGTTGTTTGTTCTACTTGGTTGGTGGGTTGCCCTGCAAATATTTAGGGAAAGGTCACCAATGATTGTGAAAAAGCAAGGGCCAACAGTCTCTTACTGTTTGGCCTGGAACACTAATGGAGTCACCTAGTATTGAGAATGTAAAATTCCCAATAAGATCTTAGCTCAGAACGCTTGAAAGTTTTTCTAAAAAAGCTCCATGGTCTCACATATAAGGATGCTTCTAGGAAAATATCATTACACTCTTTTTGCAAATTTTGTATTGACCCAAAACTCTCTAAATTGAGAAAGAAAAACATTAGTAAAGAAAAGGTAAGACTAAAGCTTATCGCCCAGGAGCTTTGAGTCTCCTGTCCTCTTAGATAAAGGTCAAGCGGTTTAACACTCCCTATGTCCTGACAATGACCACAACCTTGAATGTGTGAAAAAGTAATTTATAAGGTCAACATTTAGGAATATTCTTCAATTAGGATGAGACCTGTCTGAAGGTCTAGAGCTGATGATGCTGTGGTAAGCAAAGAAATCAGCAAGCTAGTTTGCATGAGCTCCTCATTCCATTGAGTCCATAAACAAGCCTGAGCCACATCATGAAAAAGAAGGATAGATAAAATTGAGTATTTATTATTTTTGATTGAAAAAATCACTAATTAGGTTTCTTATTTACTGCTGAGGATTGAATACATTCTTGATTGCCTAGGGGAACACCAAATCTTTTTTGGCAATATACTTAATTTTGGGGTATTGACAAATTAATTTGCTAAAGGAGGATCAGGAAAAATGTGCAATATTTACTGCACAGGGACCTTACCAGCCTACCCAAATGTCTCAGGGATTGTGTAACGTGACAGTAACATTCTAAAGAGCGATGGACTCTATCCTCATTGATTTGAACTATCCTGCGTTTTAGTATACCTAGAAGATATTGATGTATTTACAAAAACTTCACAACTATTTATAGAACTTAAATGAAGTATTTAAGCGCCTGACAATGACGAACTTGAAGATCAAGCCAAGGAAGTGTCATGTATTCAAGAAAGAGCTGAGTACTTGTTGTTTGTGATAAACTCCAGCGGTATGCAACCCCATCAGCAAAAGATCATGGCCATAAGACAGATGTCAATTGAAGAGCGTTTAGATATACAAGTATATCTTAGGATGGTCAGATACTATTGCCAATTCATAAAGGATTTTTCTAAAATTGCAGAACCATTATTTCACTTATGGAAGGATCCTAAAAAGAATTATGCAAAACAATAAAGCCCAAGAGTCATTTGGTATATTATGCCAATGTTTGATGATCAGTACTGTCTTAAAGTATTTAAATTTCATCAGGAATTCATCCTTCAAACTGATGCTTTGTTGATGGAAATTGGTTCCATTTTGAGTTAAGTGGATGAAGATGAGGAAGAACATCCGGTGGTATTTGTTAGCAGAACATTAAAGCCAGTGAAGCGAAATTATACAGAAAAGAGCACAAATGACTCATGGTGATCTATGCATGCAAGAAATTCTGAGCATAAATCCATGTAACGCACTCAAGTGGGTACAGAACACTCACCATTACTATGTCTGCATAACCTTAAGGAACCAGAGGGATTATTTGCTAATGAGATTTAAACTTTACAAGCCTATGATTTTGAGATAACCCACTGGGCCAGAGAAGCACATCAGAATGCTGATGGATTATCATGATTGGCTGCTGTCCAAATTGTCTATTATCAATCTGTTGAGTTATTCCAAAAGATAATTGAAGGAAATATCAGGAATGAACCCTGAGAAATTCAAGGTGCTCTAAGGAGAGAAATGGAGAGCACTGAAATGAAAAATGGGAAATTATAAAAACAATTGACTGAAATGGTTTTTATTCTTGAAGTCATCAGAAAGACTGGAAATTATCTGAGCAGCACATAAGGTTGTCAGCCATGGGGCCCTAAAAAAAATCCATAGACCATATTCTCCATTACTACAGGGAATCAAATAGCTATAAGTCTTCAACTACCTGTCCTGTTACATGGAATGCCAAATCCTCAAGCCTCACAAGAATATAACGGGATACAGGATAGTATGCACTTGATTTGCATTACAAACTGTGTCAATAGACATGATGGGATCTCCAAGTATCAGTACAGGAGGAGCGAAATACATCATAGTGGCAATAGACCATCTGACTAGCTAGGTGGAAACTAAAGCCTTGAGCAAAGTGGATGCTGCAAGCATGACTGCATTCATTCTGTACCATTTGGTATACCAGAACGGATGACCACAAGCTATCTTGAGTGACAATGGAACCAATTTTACCTCCTATATGATCCTGAGGCTAAATAAACTGATGGGAATCCAAGGAATGTATCAGTTTCATATTAATTAGAAAAAATGGAATGATAGAACGGGTTAATGGAATTCTAGCCTTAACACTAAGGAAATTGGTTGCGGGAAGAAGTTCCACCTGGGAACTTACCTAAGTTCAGTTACCTTTGCTTACAATATCAGTCATCATATGGCGACAGAAAAAACGCCATTCAAATGGCTATATAGATGAAAGAAAGCCTTACCACCAATTTTATATTCTGCCATAGTTAATATTGAGGATGAGTACTAAGAAATACAAGAACTGACTGGCCAGTATTATAATCAAACTGCAATTGCAGGCGTCTAATATTAACTTAAGGAAAAGGATTAAAGTGAAGTCAGTGGATGACAAGAACTGATCTTTATTACAGGAGTACCATGTGGAATATAGGGTAGACTATTGCGACACCCATATTTTGGAATAATAAATAAGCTGGATGCTTTGTGGTTGGGTCCGTTTGATTTGATTGTCATGATGTTTACTGATGCCTAAATGATTAATAACCTCAAGGATGGTCATATAGTAACAGGATCTATACAAAATATCTCAAGTATTGGATTTAGGGGAGTAACATGTTGTATTGTTTCTAAAAGACCACTGAACCTACATAAATAGGGATTTACTGGTGCTGTCAAGTCCTAGGAGTAGATTTCTGAACCAAGAAAGGTGGTTAAGTTTTAAATTTAGACATCTGAACCAATATTATCTAATTAAGTTCAAAAAATGAACCTCTGAACCAGAGTATGAATAAAAAAGATGGACCTCTAACCTACTTATAGGTTATGTCCTAGTTAAAAAAAGATAAAAAATAACATAAGAAAAAAAATCATAAAGAAGATATAAAATATAAAATGCTTAAAAATGCATAATTTTATAATTTTTATTTTTCATCAAAAAGCATCTAGTAATGTTCCCTTATGTTGTCAGTAGGACCAACTTGGGGTGAACCTTGGTCTGCAACAAGTATTCCTGAGGCGCTGAACAAGCATACCTATTGGTAGAATCAGGATGGGTTGAAACTGGTTTTGCTGGGAGTAGTCTTAGGAAAATATCCACTCTGTTTAAAAAATAGAGCCCCGCTTGGGGAATACATGGGACAAGGAATTGGAAAAGTTGCCTGAGAAGAACATTTTAATGATAAAGTGCCATATGCCCCAACATAGGGGAAAACAGGCTTTCCAGACCTTTTACTGGCAAGAACACCTGAACTAGGCTTGCATGACATGTGGCCATTGGAACCACGTTTTGTATAGGTGGCAGTGAGGAGGACATGGAATAGAAATGCACTAAAAATGTTTACCCAGAGACACATCAAGCAATGAAAGGAGATGAAACCAAAGAACTCCAATTTAAATCATGCTGGCGGACTCATTCAGGATCAAAGTGACTTATGCTTCTAGAAAATCTTCATCACAAGATAGTATGTTCAATTGGGGGATGTGCTGGGATTTTGTTAGGCCTACATCATTCAGTTTAATCAATTATAGTATATCCGTTTGTCTATTGGGGGATTCATCCTAATAGTGGATGTAGAGTTAACAATTATGTACAATAACTATTATTTGAAGTATTATATTTGAATGAATATCTAGTAATTTTAGAGGCTTTAATCTGCCAGATCACTAGTGTTTCATATTAGATGATCCCCCAACAATAAACAAATGGTTAAGTTGCCAATTTTACTATTAGTAACTTAATCAACTTGTAGGAGTCAATTGGGTTTAGTCACCAATTGACTAAAGGGTTTAGGAGTTGCTTAACGAATAATGCCTCCCGTAGTAAAGCAATTATTGAGCTAAATTTTTTTTGGAGTGCAACCTGCTGCTTATGGGTAAGAGTCCCTACCTAAGCAGATTGGTACTCATTAAGGATGATTTAATGAGAGTTGAGCAAAGAAGTTGGGACACATTCTTTGTTTCAACTCAGAAGAGCCTCACTGAGAGTTGGGAGGAGAATCCGCCTAGAATTGATAAGGAAGATTATCATTTTGTGTGACCCTGTAGGGTAATTCATCAGACAGGCGTTGTTCAAATTGGGGCGCAAACATAAGAGTTGCACACCTCTTCCTTTATAAATTCCTTGGGTTTCTTAGGATAAAGCAGATTAAATCTAGATAAAATACTTACCAATAAATACTTTTTAATTTAGACTGTTTACTCTTGTAATTAAAGTTGGAAGGACTAGAAGTTCCATTGTCTATGTTATTGTTATCATGTCATGAAAACGCCAAAAGAAGTTTAGACTGGCCTTCCAGTTGGGATGCGTAAGCAACCAAAAAGCAAGCCAGAATGCCAGAGGCATTGCCGCATGTATGACGTTGTATGGACCTGAGCATTGGGAAATGATAAATCGTTAGTGCAGGGTAATAGTGGATAGCAACCCAAGAAAGAAACAAATGGGGACCGCCCCAGACACTGGAGGTCTTGCTGCAGGGGGTGGTATCACAGGTATGGTTTCTACAAGGTCACTAATAGATGTGTTAATCCAACTGGGGAGACAAGGGGGAGGATCCTTTCTAGGAGATGGTGGATGTAAGACTAAAAGATCCCAGTATATTGCTGGCAAATATTGTATTGACTGGGTTGAATTGACAGAAAATCTATCCTGCTGAATCCAGTTTATGAAGGTAGGGGCCATAGTGACCATCAGTACTGGTAGAGCCCATCTGGTATAAGGACTGACAGGCCACCAGAGAAAAGCCATTGGGAATGCGGCCAGAAGGATATCAATAAAATCAAAATTGATAGTTTTTGAAGCAGATTTTATTGTAAGGAAAGTGAAGATAATCAACCAGCAATTTTCTCAGTGTGATGCAACTGATGAGATAGTGGTCAATTGATGTGGGGACAAGATGGGATTGAGACCCTCAAATTTGACATAACTGGCGAATTATTCAGGAATGTGGGCAGATAAGTTAACTGGTAACTGCCATTGATGAATTTGGTGGCAGGCCAAGTCTCTGTTGGTTCAACCTCAAATACCTGAACCAAGGCTCAACTGCATTTCTGACAGTTGGCATGATGGTGCTTGGCCTGACAGGCAGCGGGAATTTCCCAAGGCCACCCCACATAGGGGTGGTCCCAATTGGTTGGGAACGGGTTTGGGATGCCCAACCCACCATGCCTGGTCGCTGGGCCATTTGTTTAGTTAAAAGCGTTGCATCAGCTGCAACGCCTAATTTTCTGGAAAGAGCTTCAAACCCTCTTTGATGGTGTCTGAAGCTACTACCTGCATGTCAGGGATCATCCCCAATGATTTTGGGAGGGGGTTAATTTCAACAATCGCAGCATTAGCAAAATTGAAATCATCAGCGATTCTGGCTGATGAATCAGTCTTTGTCCCTTTTTGACTAAGTGGAATCCAATCATTGGGCTTGTTTCCACTCAATTTCAGACTGATCAACTTCATTTTGGCAATCTCAGCACAACTTTCCCTGATTAGATGTACTAGTTCTGCTAAGGTTAGTGTGGGTACTGGGAATGGGATCTGAAGTGGGAGGGCTATTACCCAGCACTCGTCTACCATGTGGGCGAGGTCGCCCTGGGTAACAAGGGGTACATCCACCCTCTTTGGTACCTTATTACTTGGAAACGTGAAAAGAGCCCGATCAACACACATGGGACGTTCCCTGGGACTTACATTACCCTTTCCTTTTTCCAAAAGAAGGGCACCACTGCCAGGAAACTGCATGAGTGCCACTTTTGTTGGCGCCTTGGGTAACTTGATCACCATTACAGTTGCGATTTTTTTGGGGGGGCGGTGAGCTTTGGGGATGGATTCATGATATGCTTCAACCAGTTTCATGCAGTTGGCACAATTTCAAGCCTTAACTCAACTGTTCTCATAAGCCGGATACCCTTTCCAAACCACGAGATATTGAACAGACTGATGGGACTTAAGGGATGCTAGGATATTCTCCTTTTTGCTCTTCCGCATTTTCTAAAATAACTGGCTCAGGATCCATGAAAACCGGATAATCAAAGGAGACAACTGGGAAACGTGGAAGATGGGGTGCTGTTTCCAGTGAGCTGGAAGCTTTAACTGGAACGCACCGTTGCCCAAGACTTCCTCTACCAAATGGGGGCCTGAACGCTTACTTTCAAACTTACAGGAGGGGACTTTCATTTGAAAATGATGTGTATTAGCATAACATAGGAGCTCACCGTTATGTCATGACCTGGAAGTCACTTACAATATGCAAACTGCTTGTAGTCCTCAATAGCTTTGGTGAGGTGTTCCTGCACTAAGGATTGAGTAGTCCTAATATGTTCAGCATGATCTGCAGCATCTTGGACCTCGGGCTGCAAGCAGGGTCTGACCAAAAAGGAAGGATTATAACCCAACATCGCTTCATAGGGATAAAATCCTGTGGATACATGAGTCCCATTGTTATAAAGAATTGAGCAAGGGGAGGTCGTTAGCCCAGGTGTCCTGTGCGTTTGCAGCATAGCAACGCAGGTACTGTTCTAGGACTTGGTTAACTTGCTCGGTCTGTCTGTCAGACTGGGGATGATATGCTGTGGAGTGACAGGGAAAGATTTTAAGAATAGATAAAAGTTTGCTCCTGAACCGCGCCATGAACTGTGAGCCACATTCACTGATGATCTCCTGTGGGAGGCCAAACATTTAGAAAACATGGCACACAAAGAGGCGAGCAGTTTCCTCCAACATAATCGCAGAAGAACATGGAAAAAAAGGGAAAATTTAGTGAAATGATCCACCACCATCATCACCGTGAACCAATTAGAGCAGGGGAGTTTGACAATAAAATTTATGGACATTCATGTACATGGATCCTCCGCCTTCTGTAAAGGTGTAGAAGCCCATTTCTACCAGAGCGATCTGACTTAACCCAAGCTCAAGTAACACATTCAGCAATCCAGTATGGAACCTCCTTGGTTAATCTCACCCAATTGTAGGTTCGCTTGATCAAGTCGATGCATTTCTTATATCCTGGATGGCTGACCATAGAAATCATGATGTGCTCGAAATACCTTGGTTCTGAAGGGAGGGGAACCCAAATTTTTGACCAAAAATAAATGAGACCCTCCTCCAAGGAGTACAGAGAGTGTTTATGGTTTTGGTGGGACAATTGCTCAAACAACTTACACCCTCAGAGCAGGCCATTTTCCCCAGCTAAGACCTGAGCAACTAGCGAGGCGTCAGGAGCCAGAGTGATGGAAGATATGACAGGGGGAACAATCGACAAGATTTGAGTGGCAGGAATCACGGTAATGAGGTCCACTTCCCCTGGGTCTGAGGGACAGTGGGCGGGGCTGCAGCTGAGAAATTGGGAAGTACGTTAAGCTCACCTTTCATGAATTCATATTTGAAATTGAAGTTGCACTTTTCCCAATAGGTTTGTGCTTGCTGGTGCGCCAATTTTTGGGGTTTACAAAAATACAAGAGCCTGGTAATCCATGTGGACCTTTAACTCATGTTGAGCACCTTGTAATAGATACCTCCAATGAGTTAATGCCCATTCTACGGCTGCCACTCCTTGTCATAGATGGCCCAATGCTCCGTAGAGGTAAACTTTTTATAAATAGGTGACCAGATGCTCCGAGCCATTATGCTCTTGGAGCAACACTTCCCCCACTGCCACCAAGGAGGCATTTCATGCAACAATATACGGCTTGGTGGGATCTGAAAGTTATAAGACAGGAGGGAATAAAAACACATTTTTGATTGATTCAAACGCCTGCAGGTATTTGGGCATCCAGCGAAATGGTACGTTCTTGCCTGTGAGGGGGTGGAGCGGGGCAGCTAGCTGGGAAAGAGCTGGTGAAAATTTAAGAAAATGATGGTTCCCAAGATAGTCCATAATTGTTTCTGGGTTGTTGGAGTTGGCCATTATTGGATAGCGTCCAACTTATTGGGAGGAATTGCATAGCCATCTTTAATGAGGTTCCCGAGAAAGGTAACTTCCTCCTTATAGAACTTGCATTTGGAAGGCTTAATGAGCAAGCCTGCCTTATGCAAGGCGGCCACAACTGTTTCCAAGTCAATAGTGTGTTGTTTGGGAGTCGGGGAGTGATCCAGAATGTCATCAATATATGTGACAACGCAAGTAAACATGCCATCACCCAGTACACAGTTGATCATACGTTGAAACGTAGTGAGAGTATTCTTCAGCTCAAAGGGCATTATGTGGAATTGGAAAATGTCTCGCTTCATCCAGATCGCGTGTTAGCCATTCTTGCCCTTTCATTACCCAAATCTGGTCAAAGGCGTTGACGAGATCCAGCTTGGAGAACACACAAGATTTAACGATTGCTTGGCTTATCATCTGCTCCAAAGGCAGGGGGTAGGGTTATGAACTATTACTTTGTTTAAATGTCTGTAATCCATGCAGGGATGGAGGGAACCATCAGCTTTTTTAGCGAAGACAATGGGAGATGCGACTGGCGATGTCTCCTTAAACAACCACCCTTTTTTTAACATATCGTCCAACCAAGTGTTAAGTGCAACCTCCTCCTCTGCTGTATGGGGGTACCACGGACAGTTGATATTCATCAACTGCACTGTCATACAAAATCCCAGGTCAAATTTAGTATGAGGAGGCAGATTATCCACCTTTTCAGAGTTGAAGATACTTTGATAGCACATTAAACTTTCTCAAAAATTGGACAGTATGCCCCAGGAAAGATGAGGGAAGTGATAGATCTTCGACCTTGAGTTTTCTTAAGAGTGTCAATCAGGGGAAATTCCTCCAGTTGATCATTAACAAATAACATGTTAGACTACAGGTAGATCTTGAAATGTTGTTGGCGCCACCATCCCACTCCTAAAATCACCGGAAACACCAAGTTTGGCAAAGCAAAAAATCAATCGCAGAAGCTAAACTGATGTACTGAAAAAGGTACTGGCCAACAGACTACATATGATGTCTAGGAGGCAGAGGAAGCCACCATCACCGATGGACCTGTGTCCATGTCCAGTTCTAATTGTTGGGCTAACTTGACACTTATAAAATTACCCACAGCTACAGTGTCCACCAGAGCCTCAAAGGAGACATGGTGGGATCTGATACTAATTTTCATAGGCAATAAGAAATAAGTGAAGTTTTGTTTATTGGAAGATTTGGGCATTTCTGTTGCAAATGAAGAAATAGCCACAATTTGGGGAAGGTCAGGGGCTTTCCCTGGAGTAAAGATGGGAAGAACGAGGGCGTGAGAACTGGCTTCCTCCATCTGGGCTTTTACTGATTCATTTATAGGTGAATCAGAATCAGCCAACTCAGACGCAGGAGTAGTGACGGGATCAGAAGACAAAACTATCACTGGTTTGATGGTAAACACTATGTCCGCGTTGTCTTTGGGTAATACTATCATAAAATTTCCCTTTTGATAGTGGGAAGCATGGCGAGGGAAGGCATTGATAGTAGTCACAGCAGCACATATTTGACCTACTGTTCCCTTTGAGGAGGATATAGCCTCATGATGGGCAGAATTCAAATCCAAACCTGATATAAATATTGCCTGAAGCATATCATTAGAGAGGTCCAGTGTGGGAGCCAGTTCATGGAAGGTAGCGATCAAAGAAGTCAAGCTAGGGGATTCAGCCATAGTATAAAGCAATCTGAATAAGTGGTGTGAGTGTGACACAGGGGGTTTCAAGAAGCTGATATGATGGCAATCAGAAAAGTGGGATCTCCCACTTGTGAGGAAGAGCGCAGAAGGCCTCTAACCCAATGACGGGCGTCCCCTTCCACAGCGTCCAATAAAGTGACCACCTGTTGGGAATGATACAACGCAGCAGCGTTGTTAAGCACAATTGCCAAAAGCATATGCACCTCAGCGAGGGCGTCAAAAACTTGATTTACTATCTTCTGAGAAGGAACATGTGAACTTTCCTACAGGCTATTAGGAGGCGGAGGGGTAGTAAACCATGCAGCTAAGCCGGCCTGAAGAAATTTCTCCAAGGTAGAGCAGATACTACTCCCAAAGTTGGAAAGTGACCAAACGAACAACAAAAAGCAGACTACGATTGCACGTTCATTTGGTAGAGGGTAACCACTGCAGCGCCCACCTCAAAGAGCAGTGCGGAAGTGGCTGGAAAAAATAGTTGGTCATTTATGTCATGAAAATTGAAGAAGTTTATACTGGCCTTCCAGTCAGGATGTGTAAGAGCCCAAAAAGCAATCCAGAATGCCAGAGGCATTTCCATACATATGACGTTGTATGGATCCGGGCATTGGGAAATAATAAATTGTTGGCGCAGGGTATTAGTGAATAGCAACCTGAGAACAAAACAAATGAGACCGCCCCAGACACTGGAGGTCTTGCTGCATGGGGTGGTATCACAGGTACGATTACTACAAGGTCACCAATAGATGGGGTTAATTCAGTTGGCGAGACAATGGGGCGTATCCTTGCTTGGAGATGGTAGATGTAAGGCCACAAGATCCCAGTATATTATTGGCAAAAGTTTGTAATGACTGGGTTGTATTGCCTAAAGTACCTAACTCTCTGAATCCAGTTTATGGTGGTAGGGGACATAGTGACCATCAGTACTAGTAGAGACCTCATCTGGTATAAGGACCGATGGGCTACCAGAGAAAAGCCATTGGGAATGCAGCTAGAAGGATAACAATTAAATTAAGATTGATAGTTCTTATAACAAATAATTATTGTAAGGAAAATGAAGAAAATTGATCAACAATTTTATTAGTGCGATGCAACTGATTAAATAGTGGTCAATTGATGTGGGGACAAGCTGGGATTGAGACCCTCAATTTTGACCTAACCAGAAAATTATTCAGGAATGTGGGCAGACAAGTTCACTAGGAACCGCCATCAGAGAATTTGGTAGGAGGCTGAGTTGCTGTTTTTGACCTCAAATGCCTGAATTGAGGCTCAACTTCATTTCCAATGGTTGGCATGACAGCATTTAGCCCAATGAGCAGCGGGAATCCCCCAGGGCTACCCCACATAGGGGCAGCCCCAATTGGTTGGGACTGGGTTCGGGATGCCCAACCCACCTGTGCTTGGTTACTGGGCCATTCATTCAGTCAATAACGTTGCATCAATCCAAACCCCTAATTTGCTGGAAGGGAGCTTCGAACCCTTGTTGATGGTGTCTGATGCTACTACCTGTACGTCAGGGATCATCCTAATGATTTTGGACTGATCGACTTCATTTCAGTGATCTCAGCACTTATTTCCATGATTAGATGTACTAGCTCTGCTGAGGTGAGTGTGGGCACCGGGGGAGGGATCCAAAGAGGAGGGCTGTTACCCAGCGCTCATCTACCATGTGGGCAAGGTTGCCCTGGGTAACGAGTGGTAGAGCCACCCTCTTCAGTACCTTCTTACTCAGAAACAGGAAAAGAGTCCAATCAACACACAGTGGACGTTCCCTGGGACTTACAGATCTCCACAAATTCTACGTTATTAGAAGGACAAAGAAACACTGAACCTAATCCTAGGCAAAGTTATATAGAAGTGCTGGGAGAACCACTGAACCTGAGCTAAGGCTAAGTCTAATTAAATTGGAAAGAAGTACCTAAATTATCCAGAATACTTTTAAGGATTAGGACAAGACCTTGTTGGCACTAGCCCTAATAACCATCTTGGCTTAAAGAGCTCAACTTGAGTTTTAGTCTTTATACTATTACTGCTTATAAGCTTTTCTTTCCGCTCAATCCCACTTTTAAGAATTTTTAATCTAAAAAGCTAAAATAACCTTCATTGGCTTGTTACAACACCATTTCCAGCCAATGATCTTGGCTCCACCGCTTACCACTCCAATTTATGCAGCAGTGCTCCACCTGCTAGCGTTTACCACCTGAAAGGCAATTGTGTGCAGACTGGCTCATCCAGTCCACCAAATACACTGGCCGCTATGACCCTCCAAGGGAATTAGCACTCTACTTTGCACAAGTTCACCCAACCTGCACCCCTTAGTCCTACCTCAATCCACTATCCACTTTTGCCTCCACATCAAGTACGGAAATCTTTTCCCATTTGATGACAAAGAGTTTATTGAGCTGGCAACGACCACCCTCACTCCAATAGGGTTATAAACTTCCACTCTTATGAGGCCTATTTTGATATAGGCTTTCCCATTGATTTAGACGCGGCCGCTGCAGCAGCAACGCCCTTAATATACAAAAACACCCCCACTACCACCACCCAAACATGTCTCCTAGATGATACTACACTTGTGGTGACCTATGTGAACCTCCCCTCACACCTTCCACCTCAAATACTAAATGAGGTGTTGATGTCAGGGCTGTCCACTTATGGCACAGACTCCATCCTCCAATTCATTTTCCCAAGTGGTGCTGAGCGCCTCGCAGCACCTCAGGCAATGGCCACCATTACCCCAACCATCTGAACATGGTTCAGCACATCTACTGCATGCCTATATCACAACAGCACCTGACCACTTCTTTTGGGCCTGCATTGACAACAGTCACACAATTTTCCCCCTCTGCCATGAGTTGGACCATACAAAAAACTTTTTAGTACGATTCAAACCCTGTAAACATTGCCAACTCCACCCATGAAGCTAGGCCAACAGCGTTCAAGTGGGGATTTTGGCTGCCCCTATCCACCAGGCTTTGCGCTTGAGGAATCAGCAAAATCTAGCAACCAAAACCCAAGATGGACAATTCCACCCAAGCCAACCAATCAGGAGCAGGTTTGGACCCATATTTAATCCAAAAACTCTCTCGCCTCAAAATTTACCCAACCATAGCTACTTATTCGAATTTATTTTAAGTCAACCAAAATACCTGGGACCTATTAGATGAAGTGACCAAATCTGGTGAAATTGTCCCACCACCAGATAGACCATTTGAATTAGAACCTTATCTGAATTCAGACTTTGATGCCACACTACACCCCAAACAATATGTCCCCAAACCCAATGCAACCCCTTATAAAGTGACCACCAGCTTACTGAGGCCATGGTGGCCTCACCCAAAAGCCGCCATCTCCACAAATCTGTGGCAAAATCTGTCGCTGAATTTAAAGAAGGCCGCATACCACCAAATTCCCTCCTGATTTCCCTGCTATTTCAAAAGATGAAATCAAACGCCCCACTGAAGCTGTTGCCACCGCTGTTAAACATGTCGCTGAACTAGCAGATTTTAACCCATCTACATGAGTCACCAGAGCCAACATTGCAAAACTTTCCCAGCTTCCCAACGCCCGCATTAAAGCTTAACACCATGTTGCCAAAATCATGGAGGCTAAGCTACAGGCCCAAATTGTCAGTGCCAATTGCAACTATTAACCGCTTTTCCCCAACCCTCAACCCATGGACACCCCAACCCCCTTGATATCAGCATTGATCTGCCTCTTCATTGCTGAATCCAATGATCCACCTGATCCCCTCTCCCCCTCCGCCATGGTGGTATAAGTTGCTCGCTGCTGTTCCACCTGCTTGGCTGTTTTCTCTTTTTTGTGTGTCTCGCTGCTCATTTTGGGAGGTTGGCTCCTATTTTTGGTTTGGTTAGTTATTGTAGTTTCTTTTTCAGTAATGTCCATCCCCTGGTTGGCATACCTCAAATAAAATTTAACTATTACTGCCCCATATATTCAATATCAATAAGTTAAACACCGCACATACAAGGAACCTGTGCAGTTAAACAAGGGAACTGAAGTGAGTTACTATTCCGAAAAGAGCAAATTATATCTCAAACATTTACCTTAAGTGAGCTCACCCCAGAAGAAAAATTAAAAAGCCAAGGTCCCAGTTTTATCAATTGTTGCTCAATAGAGTTGCCACCTTTTCTAAAAAATCAAAATGGTTTTAACAGAGAATTAGAATATATAAGTATACTTTATCCTGATCTCTTTCCGCTCAGCGTAACTTTCTGAGCCAAATTACATGAATTTATAAAACAAACCAAATTTGCCCATTGTAGTTTCACTCCAATGTCCTCAGATTCTCCGCCAGCTGCTCCAGCGTGGGGCAGCGGTGAAACTCCCCCCGCCATTTTCTGTCTGGCAGGAAAACGCGCTAGGACTGGTTCACCCAGTCATTTCAAACCTATGGGACGATTTGTTCCACCCAAGGACCTAGACGCCCACCTTGCTCGTACCCAATCTGTACCTCGCTGCCCCCTAGTGCTCCCCTAGAACAACATGCACTATGGCCTAAGGGTCAAATATGGGAAACTATTCTCATACCACGACCAAGCCATTATTGAAATGGCACAGGCGGTGATGACACACGCCAGTTTTATTAATTTCCACCTCTACAAGGGGTATTTTGACCTTGGCTTCACCTGCAAAGCTGATGCTGCCACTGCAGCAACTGTGCCCCTGGTATTCCAGGGCACCCCTCTCCCCACAACTTGGACTTGGCTCCCAGTGGACACCACTTTGGTGGTTCAGTTTGCTGGTTTGCCCACCCACCTCCCCCTGAAGTGCTCCACAAGGAGCTGATGGATGGTTTGGCAGCCTATGGCTCCAACCCCATCTTACAATTTGTGGTCCCAAATGGGGCCACATGACTCACTGGGTTTTGGGCATATGCCACAATCAGCCCTGAATTTAATAAAATTGCGGTGTCAATTCTGCTGAAAACCGTTATTCCCTCAGCGCCTGACCATCCATTTTGGGCCTACGTTGAGGGCAGGTGGACAATCTTTCTATCATATTTTGAGTTAGACCACTCGAAACACAAGTGCCCCTCCTCAATCACTTCCAGCGAATCAGACAACTCGTCCGCTGACATCCAATCTTCTGCCCACCCTGTACAAATTCTGGTATGGGGCACAATCCTACCTCCCCCACCCCCAAATCCTGTTGCTGCAGCTGCACCTGCAGCCACCAATCAGCCTCCTCCTAACCCCAATGCCATAAATAGTTTCACCAATAAAGCATCTGATTGGATCCCAGTTTGATTCCATGCTTCCTCTAACAATTAAACCAAACCTCGACTGTACGCTGATTCCCTAATCCAATTCAACCAAAATCCATGGGAATTATTGGCTGAAATTGACGAATCAGGTAAGCTCATTGAAGAACCATCTCTGCAAATTGAGCGGTTCATTAATGCAGAATTGGATGCCAGATACCCCCCTCTACTTTATACCCCACAGCCAAATGCTATGTTTTGTAGTGATCACCAGCTTGCAGTCAAAGCAGTTGCAACACCAAGTTGTCATCCCCTGCATAAAGCTGTTGCTAAATCAGTAGCAATGCTCACAGGAGGAATTCCACCTCCTGTTATCCCCGCAACCTTAACTTTAAAAAGTAAAATCATGGTGAACCAGATATACAAAAATGCAAATGATGCTATCCAGAATGTGGAAACTATAGAAAGGAATCAATAAGCAAAAATAACCTGACCCAACATTTCCACGTTTGTTAAACTCCCAGATGCCCTCATCAAAGCTGAAAAAGCTTTAACCAAATATCTCAGTGCCACTTATCTAGCTGGAAATTTCCATGAAATTCCAATCATCAGTGATATCAAACCCCATGCTGCAGATGCCCCAACGCCATTACTGTCAGCCATGAAACGCACTCTAATATGGGAGGAAGAAGCTGCTGCCAAAGAGGCTGCTGAAGATGAGCCCCTGACCCCCCTCCCCTTCCACAATGGAAGGATAGGCAGTTTCTGCTGCCCACCTGGTTGGTTGTTTTTTGATTCATTCATTAAATCTGCTCATTAGGGCATTTTGTTTGAACCAAGTAGTTATTTTAGTTTTAGTTTGTTTTAGTTTTAATATTTTACGTCCCCTGGTTGGCTTGCCTTGAATATATATAAAAGTATACTTTATCCAGTTACTTATATATATGTTGACATATCCTGTAGTTGGATAGTGAATTGTCATAACGCAAAACTCATACTGGAAACTTACCAACAAAATGGAATTATAACAATGAAAAAACGACTTACTTTCAAAAGTGGCCTTTGAATATGTGAAAATTTGCTGAGAAAGATAATAAAGTTACTGAAGAATACGTAGAATTTCCTTATTTATTGAACTTAGATCCTTTTGAAAATCTTCATTAGTAAAAGAATTGGATAAATGCTTAAAAGCCATTGACCCTAAAGTAATAAAAATAGAATTTTTGAAAGCCTTGAGAACTTATTAGGCACTTTGCAGTCTTCTTTGAGAACTATCAGAAAGGTTTGGTTGTTTATATTTATATTTAGAAACACCAAACCATCTCCATTGAAGAACCAACCTATACTGAAACTAATATACTGGATGCTTAAATTACTACGCAAGCATCTTACTTTTAAGAGGACCTTAACGTTTTAGAACTTTTCAAGAATGTAGTGCATCACAAACACACAATAATTCACAGATAGTTTCTAATTAGGACTTCATAGATACACTTCAATTCCTAAACCTCTGTCCTCTGACAAGGCTTTACTCTGCTAGATATAATATAGAAGTGGTAGCAATATTAAATTCCTACATTTCATATTATAGTAAACTTTAATCTAGGACCAACGTTTGAAATACTAAATAAATATAGGAAATGGGATGTTTTATTGAAAATCGTAGAGATATTTACATTTCTAGCCTCAGAACAATGATGGCCTGATTTTAGGATTATATTGTTAGCTTACAATGCGTATGATAAGTATAATGGGTGCAAAGAGCACAATGGTACCCATTTCATGAAATGACTAGTAAAAGGATGAGGAACTGTGCGTGACAACTTGAAATGGGTGGGGGTTAAAGGGGAAGGCAAGCAGTAACACGTGTCGTCAACTAATTTCTTGCATTCACTATATTTAAGTTTAAACAAGTAAAAGGGCTGAGAAGTTGATATATCAAATTGAGTCAACAATTAAAAAAGCAACTCACCCGTGACTCAACTCGCTTTTTATAGGATTCTCTTAGGGGGCTGATTGTTATATTAGTAGGTTCTTATACTTTTCATGAACCCTGTTAATAAACCTCTTATTGAACAAAAGCCTACATGTATAGACATAAAAAAACCTCTCTAATATTAAATATGATCCTTTCCATAATGTGGGTATTTTATAGTTTCTTTCTAAATTATACATACTGCAGTATGATACCTGATCATTTTCCTTGAACTCATGTAACGTTCATTGGTACATCTCATACTGAGTTTTCTATATAACTATTGAATCTAGGCTGCTTCATAGGAATTGGTTTGAGATTTTTAATTAGTGCCCTGATAAATTGATTAAAATATTTGTCCTCTTAGATATTTCATACTCTATTTATAGAATTCAACAGGGGAGAAAAACAGGCTGTCAACAATAAAAACTGGAAGGGTGAGGATTCTGTGACACAATGATAACCATTATTGTAGACAAATGTTGTTGGTACAAAGTAGAGGGTCCAATACAAAGGGAAAGCGACGATATATATATGGAGAAACTGTTTCATAGTTCCATTGATCCTATCAACAGTCCCAATATTATGGGTTGATAAGATGTAGCTAGGAATCCTCTAATTCCCATGAACTCATTTAATTTAGAGATTATCATGGAGGTAAATTTGGTAGCATTATTGGCAAATAGGACCTTTGGGCACCCATAAAAATGGATAATGTGTTCCATAATGAATTTAGCACTAGTAGATTCTCTAACGTTTGAATGGGTTTGACCTCTACCCACTTAGTAAAGTGGGCAATGATCACAATATGTATTAATGATTGAAGTTGCTTGTGTTAAAGGTCTGATAACATCAACTGCAATTGTTTTCCAAATACTAATTTAATTTACTAAGTGGTAGTGGTAGATGCCTTAAAGGTCTGTTGCAAACGAAATATTGACAATTCATTGAAATGTCTTGGATATAAACCCCCTAGACTCTTACTGCTAGCTTTTTTGGACCTGAATCCCACTTTTGTTAAGCCACCATGGCAAACTATCTCATGAGCTTGCATATCAAAGAATGGTTGTTCATATAGGATTGGGAAAAGCATCTTTGAACATCACTCTCAAGCTTTTTGAGTATATTATTACTGATTTACATGTCCCTTACCCATAAGTGCAGGGCATACCTTATGGTAGGTTTCCCAAAGTTATATTTGTGAGCCTTTATTATCTCAAACTGTTGGTCCACATGAGGGGACTACTCAGAAAATTGGTAACCTACAGACTCCATTAAAAATTGATTCAAAGAATGTATTGGGTGTACTATATTTTAAAAATAGGCCTAAGCTTCAGTGCTATATAGCTCAACGTCCCTTAGACTATTAGATTTTACAGCCACCGCAATGAGGCGTAATCAGTGAATGCTTGGGGTCTGATCCCATGAAGATAACCGTGTAGGTATTTACAGGCTAAAATAAAGGTCAAACATTTGCACTCCATTATTATATAACTTCTATTCTGTTTAATAAGTGCGCAGCTGCAAAAGGCTACTGGATATTCCTCTCCATGTTCATCACATTGGGATAGTATGGCTCCAATGATAGTCAAGGATGCATCATATTAAACAATAAATGGAATATCAAAAAATTTTGGTGGCGTAGTACAGGCTTCTGGGTTAAGGTTGCTCTTAACCTGTTAAAAGGTCCTTGAACTCCACTGAACATTGAAAAGACCTTCCCAATTATAATTAAGTAAACAATGGTTCATCTAGCTGCGTGAAACTTCTAATGAATTATGGAAGTAACCCACTATATATGAAAACACTTGTACATCTCTTTTTTTTTCCAGGATCCTCTAGTTAACTGCTTTAAGCTTTTGAGGTAAGTAGAGTATCCCTTAAGTATTAAAAATGTTTCAGTATGTCACATGAGCCTTTTAAGAATTGATACTTATTTTAGTTTGAAATTTCAAATGAGCTTTAGCTATCTATTTATATATCCCCTAAATTGTAACAGGTTCAAAGAAAAGGTGCTGAAAAAACAAGTATTATTGTCAATATGTATTAGGACCAGCTTAATTTAAGTTTACTCAGTATTGTGTCCATGGAGCTCTGAGAGGTGGCGGGACGTAGTAAAGGCCCAGGGGCTTTCAGTTATATGATATGACCCTTGGACATAATAAATGCACTTCTTACCTATTCCTCATTAGTCAGTGTTGCGGATGAGGCCACAGAGGCATCTGAAGATCATTCCTTGACTTCTGGAATGGACAGAATCAATGATAAGATAGGATAAGTTGTGGGAATCTTACCAGTCACAGATGGAGTTGACTAACCCCCATTTATAGATGTCTGCAGCACAACAAATTGTCGTTTGGTCAAGATGAAGTAGATCAAGGTATTTTTACACCTAGTGGTCAAAGAGAGAGTCAATACATGAAGAAAAAAAAATCTGCCTCAAAAATATGAAAGTTAACCCATTTTTATATCACTGGGGGCAAAATAATTTGCAATCAGCCAATGATGATGAAGTGCCCCAACTGAATTATCCAACACAAGAAATCAAAATTTTAAACAAATAATACCAAAATTGGCAATAAACCAATTTTGATAGTTGCTCAAAAACCTGATGTAAGATACATCAAAAAATGCTCTTGATTGAACCTGAAGCTTAACATAATATTACCAGATTAGGTAAGGGAACAATAACTTGTGGTGGAAATACAACCCTTAACCCAGAAGTGTGGACTGAACAAAGGGCTCCTGAACAACCTGGTTCAGGAATAATAAACAAAAGATGGAGCTCACAGATACTATAATTAAGTAAAATGGATGCTCAACTAAAGTGGGCTAAGATGCTAGCTAACTAGGTGATTATAAAGAGACCTAATACCACTACCCCAATTCCTAATTATTTTTAATTTACATTCACTTTATATCTTGAATTTTTACCAGAAATATAAAATTACTCCTTACATACTTTGATATAAATCTTTCCATAATATATCAGTTTAACCTTTTCTGACAATTATAATGGTTTTGGTCTAATCACCAGTAACCAATCTGAGATTAGCGGTTGATTAGAATACAGTAACCAGTCTGAGACCTGCTCTAGAAAATCAGGACACTCGTATTCATAGATACTTAAAGCCAAGATTCCAAGGGAGAGATTAGATAGAATTACTTTGCTTCCTGAGAGTCAACGTAAAGAGAACATGTCAGAGCATGTCCACAAGAGTTTCACCATAGACGCGAATAGTTTTATAATAGTATCAATTTTACATTGGGTGCATCATTAAAGGATTTGTTCAATGGTGATGGTAATTCCCTTTCCAAAGATTGTCTGGTGTCTAATCTATGAGGAGCAGATCCCCTGAGCAGCAAGTCAGCATCACAATTTAAGCGAGCCAGGGCTTAAGCTTCCTGTGTTGCTCACTATAGGGTGACACCATCAGACTTGAGTGAATATCATGAAATTCTGATGACCAATTCAACATTCTGGATATGGAAGTGTTTTATGACGAGGATTTCTCTGAACTTATGGCAAAAAATGGAGGCAATTATCCATATGAGCCTCCACAACTTAGAACCAGAAATGTCAGACTTACAAAAACAACTTGAGCGCGCCAAGGAGACCATTAGATGAGCCTTTATTGCCTCTATTATAATAGTTAGAGGATCTTCACCCATATTAAAGCTTAGATCTACCATTAAGAAGATGGAAGATCTAATTTCAGTCATTGAGAACAAAAATGGAATGAACATCCACACCTTAAACGAGTATGAGGAGCGCTTAGAACAGCACGTTTCTATGCTCCATGACTTGAACAAGAGTTTAGATGAGTTGAGGGCTCACCTACATACTGTACCAGACCATAACTCAACTCAAACAGTTACCTATATTGAGATGCCAATTCTAAATACTCAATTGACTGCCACACAAACAAGCATGGTGCACACTGAACTTATTATTGAGAATTTAAACTTCAAACCTTATTTTAAGACCATGTACACACTGGAGAAGGAACCAATGTTAATTTCTACTGGATGTAAAACATATCATGTATGGTGCTAGAAACCGCTTAAAGGCTCATCACGTGCAAGAATGTTAATTATTAAAGCTCAGGAGATCTTTTGTGTGAGCATAAAACCTGGTTTGACTTGGGCCAAAATATAGAGCATCCTCCTCTCAGAGCTTGAGAGTGAACAGGATGTCCAAAATATGAAGCAGGAGTTCTTACCTTTATATATGGGCTTCAATGAGTTGGTAGCAAATTATGCCTCTCACTACTGTCTCAAAGCTTAGCAGTTATAGGCAGCAGTAACTATGGACTTACCAACAGAAAAACTAGTTCTACTAAGTTCTTTAGAAAGTAATTCGACTTGAAGAATCATATGACCCTTTTAAGTCAAAGCTGCGATGTCCTTGAAGACACTCAAAAAAGCATTGCTCAATTTGCAAAGGACGTACAAAATGAAGTATAATGTATTGGGAACACCCCCTCATAGAATCAGAAAGGCTTTTTGTCACTAATGACTAGAGAAACAAACTAAAGGACAAAAACTCTAAACCAGTAGATCACCTGCCCCAACAAGAACCAATTATATAATAAATGCCACCTGCCTGGGCACTTCTATCAATCTTATCTATTAAACGCCATTTAAAATGAAGGATACACCACCAAGGAAAAATCTACCAACGGCGTGGATTGGTTGGATCTTCTTACCAAAGGTGAAGAAGACTACAAAGATGAGGACTTAGCCAACGCAGATTACTACGTCCTAGGGGCACCTAGCTCAGTAATTGTGCCTTCAGATTAAATTTAAACTGAATTGATGGAAATAAGTCTAATTTAACATACCTGTCTCTAGCAAAACAACCTACCTGGATCATTGACTTTATTAAATAAGGAGAGCAGTTAGTGATAGCTACTTTCAAGAAACTAGACCCAGATAGCGTGGATACCTTAAGACCATAACAAGTGATGTAGCCTTGAAACAGTCTGAGGAATTCAACACTAACATTATGACAGATAGGAAACCTTTTAAAAAGAGTGTAACGAAAGTGAAAGTGATGATCCAGATAGTGCGCGTCTTAGCTGTTCTGGACACTGGTGCTCTAATAAACATAATGCCATCTGGATTTATGAATAGTTTGAATTTTATACCTAATATTGTATACAACGTGAATTACTAAACATCTGGGCCTGATTTTAAATGCACTTTAAAAGCCTACTTGGCATCACCGCTATACTTGGGCGCATGATATAATGGCATCACTGGTGGTTTGTATATTGATCACTATGATTTTCTAATCAGGACACAGTTTCTCCTTGAGTTTAGGGCCAAGATCGACCTTAAAACTAGCACCATGAGTATTTTAAGTTATCAACTGCCACTGGAGTTTAAGGATGAGGATGCTAAGCCACAAAAGCAATGGACACGTTTAGTGGAAATGATTTGATTATTTTATCCTAATTACTACACCCTTACAGAGAAGGGTTTGAATCAACTACAATTTATGGTTAGTGTGGAAGAAGGTCTTATTATAAGCGCTAAAGAAACTATAGAGATTAGACCAGGGATCAATGGCAGATGACCCTATTAAATAGCACAAAGATTACGCCACATACTAAATTGGAAGTTTACAGCTGCAATGGAATATGTGAGCAGGAACAAAAAAAATTTTACTTGGCTTTTGCAATGCCAACTATTTGTGAGAGTTGCTTGTCATATTAAAAATAACAACCAAGCCAATAAGAGTTGAGAAAGGACAGAGCATTGCATAGATGACTGACCAGTTGCAATGATATTTAATCACTACATGCTGTAGGAGATTTTGATAAGCTAAATTTGGGGATGTGACCCCCTAACAAAAAACACAAACTGTTTGAGATACTGAATGAGTTTAAGGATATCCTTAACACCAGGTCTAATGATTATGGACTATACAAGGTAGAGATCCATAAGATTGCACTGGATCAGCTATTCCATTCAAGTCAAAATCCTACCATTATTTGAAAGATAAAGGTGCTGTTATTGCCAAAAAATTCAAGTCAATTTAGATGATAGGCTGATTAGACCTTTGAAGAGTACCTGGGCTTTGCTGCTGTTGTGATATGTAAAATGAATGGGACTCGCCGCATATTAATAAACTACTGCTGCTTGAATGAAACAACCAATTAAGCTTCCTACTCGCTCCCATGCATAGAAAATGCGTTAAAATTCCTGATAAGATTGAATAATTCCTTGTGATGAACTGGCCAGCGGATACTGGCAGATGGAGCTCTCACTTGAGGACTAAGAAAAATGCGTTCAAATTAGAAGCCATGGAATTCATAAACCAAAAAGCATGCTACAGGAATGTGCAACGCCCTACCACCTTCCAACGTACAATTGAGATAAATTTCTGGTTCTGAAGTTGTCCAGTGTAGTGGTAATACCTTGAAGACATTATCATGTTCAGATGGACCATTCAAGAATATATTATAAATTTCTACAAAGTCTTTACCCATCTGCAAGTATCAAACTTAAATTTTGAAATGAAGCAAAAGCACCTTCCTCAAAAGTCACCTGAAGCTCCTCAAGCATGAGATCAGTCCCAGTAAAACAAGCCCAAGAATTGGAAGGTCACAGCAATTGTGGCATTGGAGCCACTCAAGAACATTAGGGACATGCAAGTGTTCATTGACTAGTGAAGTTTTCAGCAGTTTTTTTTCCAATTTTTCAGACTTGGCTGTACCCATACTTACCTACTGACAAAAGAAGCAAATTTAAGTGGGGCCTGATAAAAGGAGCATGCCTTTTCAAAGATAGAGGCGGGATTGGTATAGGCGCCAATATTGGCCTACCTGGACTTTAATAAGGTCTTCTAACTATACAATTATGTTAGTGACGTCAGGCTTAGAGCGATACTAGCACAAATGGACAAGAAAGGGGTGGACCACCCAATTGAGTATTATTCCAAGGTGTTTACCAAGGCTGAGAAGAATTATACTTTCATGGAGAGAGTGTGCTTGGTGGTGATCTGTACAGTGAAGCCTTCCAATCCTACCTGTATAGATCTCACTTTAAGGTTGTGATGGATCACGCATTGCTCCATTGGTTGCAGAATATGAAGGTAACCTGTTGGACGCCTTGCCAGACGGGCAGTATTGCTCCAGGATTAAATTTCAAGATCATCCACCAATCAGGGGACAAACACCTCAACACTGAATGCGGGAATTTTATATGACCACATTATCCAGCTTGGGTTATTTAAGATTCGATTAATAATATGGGTTCATATAGTTTACACTTAGCTTAAAGACTAAGCTTTTATATGAGAATCTAATTACGCCACATGTTTGGCAATAGTAACAAATTAATTGGTAAATTGTAGTTTACAGAAGATTTGTATCTGATGATAGATGCAATTGCTTTTTAATCAGGTTTAGTTGCTGACATCTTGGATATAAGTAATTTTTTCCAAATAGAATAATTACTCATAGAAAATTGTCAGTTTTAGTAGACATCGTGATGGATGATTTGAATGACAATTTAAATAAGCTTTTCATCATGAAAATCAGCTAAAGTTTTTGCCTGAAATCGAATCAATCTGTCTTTTCAACAGTTAGCATGCCAATACCATCATGCTTGCCATGATTACCATACACATTTAAGATACTGTCGCATATATAATTCTTAATTTCCATAATAAAATTACCTTAGACTTTAGATCCTATAACACATAAAAATATAATGTTCATCTTTTTATAGTTGAAGAGAAAGCATCTGTATAAGTGTCAACCACCATAAGTGAGGCTAGAGTCACTTGTATCTTTATTTAATTCCAGTTTAAGTCTGAAATCACTTAAACCATCAATAATCGCCCAATTAGGGCCAAATCTACTCAATGTTCAAGACTCAATTATGCTAGTTGCCACCATAAAACTAATAAGTATATATTTTATTTTAGAAACACAAGTCAACTGAGTCTATGCACCATTAGAAACCCCTTGATTTTTAAATTTTGGTGCTCACTACAGAGAAAAAGTCAAGTCTTACCAAAATTAGTAAAGCCAAACTATTTTAATAATATTGAGCACATGAGCAACCAGGTGGAGGGATCATCAGCAGCCCGCCAGGGAATATCCACTTAGAGGCGAGTATGCTGGTGGATCCTGAATACATTTATCTATCAACTATTGAAGTTTATGAAAATGAAGTGACCATTTATGACACTCTTGGAGAGAATCTGAGATAATTTGACTGAAATTAGTGAGATCCTATTGAAAGGTTTCAGATTTTGCCCAATAGTAAACTGGTTGGAGCTGTAGATTGTCTCAACACACCACAAATCAGGAAGAGCAAAGATGACATTCCAAACATTTCTGCACATGAATAACTCATCTCTCAGGGTATTTATGTACTATTGGTAACATTGACAATATATTATCAAATATGTACAGCTGATGACCCATAAAGTATGAGAATGATCCCATCACCACAATAGGTGGTGATCGCTGATTTGGTCACATACATGCAGAGCAGCAGTGCACAACAACATGTTTTGATGCAGCAACTGGATGCCAACTTCCAATATATCTGCTTAGTCATAGAATCTACGTCTCAGTGTGTTCAACATTTGAATACACAAAATTAATATTTGGTGGAGAGTTACCATGAAACTTTGAGGGATTGTCAAAGAGATCATTAATTATCTTGGGTTCAATTATTGGTGGAAACATGATGTGGGTAAACATTGCCAAGTTGCAGAATCCCATATCTCCAATTTGATCTAAGCTCAAGCTGCTACTGAACCAATGGCTGCTGCCAATACCAAAACTCACACATCATGCTCAATTTGGTCAAAGGATGATAGTGAATTAAGAGCACCATCGAATATATGAAATGATAATTTTAGAAGCTTAAGGAGAGATGAGAGACAAAATTGACAAAATTTACATGGAAGTAGAGAATGCTAACAAAAATTCTTTAGAGTCAGCGACTCAATCTTAATTGGACTCGCTTTGGTCAAAGTTATTAAGTTAGATGACAAAATGTTCAAATACAAAAAATTGTTGAGTTATATGACCATTTATTTAATGTAAAAAAGTGAGAGGATTCGCTTTGAAAGAGAATTGAAACCTTATGGCTGACTATGGAAGGAGAAATAGAGAAAAACTATCAACTTCAGGAAAGTGAGAGAAACTCCAGGGTTGGAAGATTAAATCATTAAAAGATTGGTTGACCTCAAAGATTCCAAGTGTACTTGCACTCAGGATGAATACCTTGGGGAAGACTTATTTGAGGAAGAATCAGAATCTATTGAAGCAGAAAGTTGCACCAAAAGTGTCATGGCTCCATGACATAATTGAGGGCATGGATTGCAAGGACAAAGCTTCACGTCAGGAGGGCAAAAAGATTAAGTTGGAAGGCCTCCTCGACCTTAAACCTACCCTGGACCAACGCTGGGTACAGGTGAAATATGCCCAAGTTGGTCCTGGGAATGTGCATGATGCTCAGCCTGGCGTTACAGTCAGGGTGTTAAAATGCACCAGCTATGTTCTCAATCCTGACGGTTCATTATGGTTTCTTGAGGAGCAGGGGTTTATAATCAATTTGATTTTTTATATTACAAAATTGTGTTTAATCCAGTTACAATCCATAACTTGAGTTTGGTCAATTTCTAGTTACAGGACCCTGACCAATGGTAGCATGCGCCTATTGATGCATCTGTGATTTGCACCACTTCAATCAATCAATAGTTCCACTAAAATTGCTTGAATGTGTTTCCTTGATACCAACCTTTCTCGTTGATTGACTTCCTTATAAAAAATACCTTGTTAGTTTACATTTTTTATGTTAACGTGGGCTAACCTGTGCGAGGACCTCTTCAGGGAGGTCTCAAGCAACGTCAGCCGTTTTATTTCAAAAAAATAAACTATCAAATCTGGTGCACCGCTGGGCCGCCCTGGTCCCCTCCAGATCAAAGCTCAAGCACTCCTTCACAAATCTCCACTTGGATATGGACTATCCTTTGGGGTCCAACCAAATTTTGTTGTTTATTTGTTATTCTCTACTATACACTGTGTTGTACACCCTCGCCCTAGGTCCCTATTTCTCAAGCACCCTCCGCAGTGCCCTATTTTTGATCTTGCTAACAGCTAGTTCCCTGGTGGTGTGGCTGTGCATCCCGCACCACCTCTCTGTGAATGAGAGAGTTGCAGATACTCTCTTGACAAAAGGCATGATTCCATATATCTAAAAGATGACACCAACCATTGTGTCCCTTCCAGAATTAACACCTAAAACTACCCCTTACATTGGTTCACATACCAATTAAAATACTGTACTGATTATTGTTGGAAATTTTAAAAGCACACCTAAGTTACTCATTTTTCATCAGGATAAAGCGCCTGCCTTTAGTTGGTCATTTGAAATGACCATGTATGGTACTATGATCATCATAGAACTGTCACTTTCATTAATTACCTTGATACTTTGTGTCAAAATCTAGTTTGAACTATCTTCTCAAGGAAATTGGATTTATAAAGAGGCAAAGAAGCAATTATGAAAAATTGGGAGCATAGAAAATGTCAGCTCGATTTGGGACCACCTTATACTAAAAAGAAAATGTCAGCTCAAAAGAAATACATAAAAAACAGTTTAAGAAAAATGAAAAGGCTGGTGAATTAACCAACTGTTTTTATAAGGAAGCTCAGATCCTTAGTGGAGCCAATACTATGAGCAAAATAATGGAAAAATTTCTCTGAAAATTGCGTTGTGCCCTTCCAGAGTTTTGCAACGATCAATGTCAATATCTTTTACTGGTAGATATACCATTTTCCAAATGGTAGAGTATCTAAAGGTGTCAGCAAATTCTAATGAATCAAATTAAGCTTACAAACCAAACAATCAGTCAAATAACAACAAGAGTTTGAGCAAATTACCATATAAATCTAGTGATTGAAATAATCAGGAGAATCAGGACAAGCATTTTGAAGGATTTAAACCCCCAACAAGCCACATTTGACTTGCAATAATTGTGACCATCCTGGAAACTTTGCCAACAATTGTGAATGGAGAAAGCACAAGGATCATGTTAACCTAGTACAGCCCAAGGAGAAAAAGGAAACTGTGAAGGGCAGTGAAAAGATTGTGTGGTTTAGACGTGGAACAGTCTAGAACCTTGGGTGATCAAGTTCCCCTTGATAAACCTTATGATTCAGACAATTCAGAGCTATTCACGGATGAAAAGATGTTAGACCCTCTTCATAAAGTAGTTTACTAATGTGCAAACGCAATTACTAGATCAAAATAGAAGGGGATTGTTCCTGAAATTGTGAAGGAAGAAGCTTGTACATACACCCACAGATATTTGAGAAGGTCCGAGATGCTGAAGATGAAACTGACCCGTTATGTGTCATATTAGATAAAGTTAATGTATCAATTTTGATCTGTACTATCAGAGGATGTTCCCCAATATTTCAGCTCAATTGATTCACACCCTTAGAAGTGGCAAACAAATCTGTCATACATGCTTTATACAATAGTCTATCTTATTTTTAGAGTGCACATATTTGAATATTTTGGCTTAAAGTTCCCATCAGGGCAATCATTGACAGTGGAGCGCTAAATGACATTGCCTCAACTAAATTAGTCAAAATATTGAAGGCTAAACGGGACTTAGAGCCTCAGAAGCAGTATGGGACAGCCAGTACTGACTCTACCACTTCCTTAGGGCCTATAACGCTCTTCCTTTATAGTTTAGATCCTTGGTCATGTTGGCACTGGCGATTGTTCTTGCCTACCAGAATTATGATATTCTCATTGGAACTGACTTCATGCAAAAATATGGGATCATGTGTGACTTTAAAGAAGTTATCTTGTCAATTCTGGGGCTGACATTGCTGCTGATCTACCGATGAGAATGGAAGGCGCCCCTCAGCAAAAAAATAATTTTATCAATCTGGTATACAAGGATGGAATATTACCTACAATGTACAAATTAGTCTGAAAAGCGTCCAAAGGTACTAAAATAAATGAACAGGAATTTTGGGATCCAGATTTAAGCTAAAGAGGATGCTAGAATTCAGATGGGTGTTGGCGTTACAGTTCTTTAGACAGTTGCTGAGTTCCAAAGGTAGCTCAAAGCTGAAAATCCGCAAAAAAGGGTTAAAAAGGGAATGGAAGAATGGATAGAATACCAAATCATTATATTAGATAAAAGGTGTCAAAATTTATAGGGTGCGTGGGGACATGGTGCCTCAAGGATTGTCATGGCTCCATCCATTCAAAATCTTTTATGGCCTTCCATATAAACCGCCTGTTTGGCACCCTCATTGTATTTCGCCTCCCCCATGACTGGATCAGTGTAGAATCCCCTCACGTGACTCAGAAATTTGGGATGAGAGTCCTTAAGTCATCTCCATTCAAATAGTCTTGAGTGTTAATTCCCTGCGACTCAACCTGGAATTGTGTGAATTTAAATTGTTTTTCATCTTAAATCCTGACAACGCCCCCTCAAGGACATGTCAGATGGCGGTTTAGGGCTGAAGGAACCGGCCATGCACCCTATTGGCCACAGTCCCCCTGGTTGACATTAGCAATGGAGTACTCTGACTTCACCTTATGAATGGCCTTATAAGGTCCAGACCAAAGAACGTCTAACATATTCTGTTGACCTCCAGGTCGATGGTGATAGAAGAGAACAAGGTCACCTAATTAGAAAGTTGGTAAGGAGGGTCAGCCAAAATTAAATCAGGATATCTCTCTTTCTGTAGTGGTGACAATGCCTTGTGTGGATAAGGCTTGAAGCCGGACAATTTCATCAGCTAAGACCCTCATAGTTAATTCAGAGTTCTCAGGTGTGGAGGTCTCAATAAACTGCTGGACGCTACTTGGTAGCTGAGGTGCACGCCCATGCTGGGCTTTTATGTAGACATCTTGATGACTCGGTGGTAACTTATCTTGTAGGCAAGCAAAGCGCTGGGCAGGTAGTGGTTCCAGAGAGGTTGATCTGAGGCGGCCAACTTTTGTAAAATGGAAATAAGGGTTCCACTAGAACAAACTTATGCCCCATTAGTTGATGGGTGGTAAGGGGCAGCGAAACTCTGGGTAGTGCCAAATCACGTGGTAAGTTCTCGTATTACCTGTGAAGTGAAATTCAACCCGTTATCTGAAAGTAAAGTTTTTGGGGCACCCATGCTGGGTGAAAACATATCAAACAAGGAAGAGACTGTGGCTTTGGCAGTGGCAGCTGGGACCAAAATTTCTTCAACCTACTTAGTTAAATGGTCCACGGCTATGATAATATACTTATGGCCATACAACCCATTGGGATGAGGGCCCACCATATTGATGCTAATAACATTGAAGTGCCCCGTTTGGGCGACAACTGAGTGTTAGAATCAAGGATTGGCTGATCTTGGGATTGGCAAGTCATACATGCCTACAAGACCTCTTGGATGGTGTACCATTTAGGCCCAGTAATATTGTGACTTCAGGAGTTCGTGAGTCTTCTTAACTGCCCCATGTACCATAGTATAATGTCCCTCTAGTATAACATCAATTAAGGAAGAATGGCGGACATAAATGAGCCATTTTTTATTGACCCTCTTGTAGAGCAGCCCATCCTTGATTTGAGTGTCTCAAGTCATCCTTTGGAGCTCAGCTTGGACCTCAGAACTTTCCAACTCCTATCAAACAGGCTGGCCTATCAGATCATACATCCTGCCCTCCTTGGGGGTCAAAGCTTCAGGCACCAGCATCCTGGAGTGTCCAATGACATTTTTGTGAATTGCACCCATGTGATGTACAATGGTAAAATCATAGCTCCAAAGTCGTAAGGTCCATCTTGCTAAATGGCCATCTGGGTCCTTCATTTGCTGGAGCCACTGGAGCGAGGAGTGTTAATTGGCAACGGTAAAGTGGGTACCATAGAGATAAAGCTAAAATGTATGATGGGTAGAAAGACAGACAGTAATTCCCTCTTGGTGACTCTGTAGTAGCGTTCAGATTTACTCAGTGTCTTACTAAAAATAAACCATGGGATAGTTGACCTGATTTTTTATGCTGGGTTAGGATAGCCTTGATGGCAACATTACTTTCATCATTAAACAACAAGAAGGGTTGGCCAAAATGCGCGTGGACTATAATGGGTTTTTACATAGTGCTGTTCTTAAGGAATTTAAAGCCTGTTCTTGTTCAGGCCGCTATTCAAACGGCACAAAATTCTGCAGGAGGTATAATAGCGGCTTATCTAGTATGGCAAAATGTGGGATAAACTGACTATAATAGCCTACCATGCCTAGGAACACCTGGATTTACATTAGCTCTGGGGTACAACATTCTTTTGATGGCGTCAACTTTGTCTGATATAGGCTGGATTCCATCCTTTAAACTTTGTGCCCAAAAACTTCATTTCCTTCTGGAAGAATGAGCACTTTAAATTTTAAGCTTTATAGAAGCCTTCCAGAGCCAATTGTAATTCCCTGAGATTCTTGACATGTCCATTAAAGGGTTGTGAGGAAGCATTAATATCATATAGGTAGACGAGGATGCACAACAGCTTCAAGTTTTAAGGATCCCATCCATGGCCTGTTGAAAAAGTGGCCGGGGCATTACAGAGGCCTTGGGGCATCCTCATGGGCTCAAATAGTCCCTCATTAGCTATGAGAGTGCATTTGGCTCAATCCTTTGGAGCGAGCTCAACTTGCCAATATCCACTGACAAGGTCCATTGAAGAAAAGTACTGTGATCTGTCAAGCAGAAGGAAGGAATCATCAATCTGGGGCAGTGAATATCTGTCCTTCTTGGTGATGGAGTTAAGTCGTTGGTATTCCATCACCACCTGGTGGCTGCCGTCCTTCTTCAAACTAGCAGAAGAGGAGAGGCCCAAGGGCTGCGCAATGATGCTAGGAGTCTGGCGTAAAGTAGTTATCTGAGATTCGCCGCCACCTGGGATTCTTCAAACTGGCTCTTTTGGTAAGGTTGGGACTGTAAGGGGGGAGCATCCCCAGTCTCCACATGATGTAGGACTCCGCTCATTCTCCCAAAGTCATAGGTTGAGGCCAAAAATAGCTCCAAATACTCCTCCAACGACTATTGAACCTTGCATTGTCTTTCATCAGGGAGATCCTTTACAATAACGACATTGTCCAGGATCAATGATGGGGCGCTTCCAAGCTAAAGTCCCTTAGGCTCTCAAAACTAAGGGCTCTGTCAACAGCCTCCACTGGTAGGAGGCGGACATAGCTGCAGGACTGGTTGGACATACTATTTTGGGTTTGTTGGTAATGTTAGCCAGCAACACTGATATAGATCCAGCATAAGCTGGATCTAGAATCTCCAGCAGGTTAGCACCTCCTTGTTAGATGGGTTGTCTAGGCCTTGGATTTCCAGTAGTTATTCAGAGAGGATGTTAACATGAACCTGGGTGTCAGCAATGACTTTGGACTTTGGAGGTAATGTAGTCACCCTAGGTAAGTAGATTGGCATGCCTTCTTGCCCATCAACAGCAGTGAGGGCAATCGGACTCAAGAGCTCCTTACATGATATTTGAGCTAATCAATTTGGCCTTCACTCTCCAGTAAACAGCCTTGGGCTTTGACCTCTGTCTTAGAGTCACAAGAAGTTTAAAGATAAGGGGGACCCAATTCCCTAGTAGGGATAGAAAGCCGTCATTGAAATGGACTACTGCTGAGTAGTCTCAAAGGAACTGAGTCCCACGGAGCAGGTCATAGCTATGGTTATCTAGCGCAACAACACGGTGTTTACAGCGAACTTTCTGAATTGTATAGGTAGAGAATAATAGTCCCTATAGATAGAGTACATTGTGGGCCAGCCATTTCATACTCCATATAGTGGGTCAATTTTGAAGCGATATTGATGAGCTTCATCAACTTGGATGATATGACGTTTAAGTGGGAGCTACTGTCAACTATGGTGAGGAATGGGATCTTACTAAAATAAACTATGACGTGAGTAGCTAGACTTTCTGAGCGGGGTAGGTAGCGTGAGAGACATTAGAGAGTCATTGGATGAAGTGTAAGCATTATCAGTTTTTTTACTATTAGCAGGTACCAAAACTTTTTCTCCAGTTATGATAGCACTAGGTTCGTTTAAGATTATGTAGGATTCTTGAGGCATGGTAGAGATGTCAGCATGGAGCGCCTCATCCTTCATGCTGAAGGCCCTTTTCTCACCACTTTGGCAAGTCACTTCCAGAAGGTCTTGGAGCTATGTCTGAAATTGTTACAGTAGGTACATCAAGGTTGAGGATTCTTCTAGTTTTCAACCACATGGACTCAAGGACGGTTAAAGGGACCCAAAGTGGTAGCTTTAAAGTGTAGAGTTGACGCAGGGATCTCATTAAGTGCTTACTTGATATCTCTGATGCAGGTAAATTCATTCTTATGTCTAACCATATGCATCTGAGCCTCAGGGTAGAATCCCAATATGGAAATGTCAACGGTGATACCGTCATCCAAGGTGATACAATGGTAGTGACTAATGGTTGTTATTTGGCATAAAAACGGCTGGCAAACTTTATGGGGCTTTATCCTTTGTTCAGGCGGATACCATTGAATGTTTGTTTTTAGTTGGCCAGAGTTTAAATGCTGCCAAATTCTTGGATTAAGGCCGTGCAGACCCGTTCCCAGATGTTGCACTCCCTTAAATGGTGTTCATGATCTTCCAGGCAGTGCTGTTGAGGCAGGAGTGGATATGCTTCACCTTCTGCCAGTTGGTGGCCTCCTCCATGGAACTCTCATATGTGTACAAGAAGGAGTCAATGCTTTCCTGGCTGTGGGTAAAAATTTCTTTAGGACTAGGTTTAAAATTAGTTACAAGAGGAGTTGGGAGGGTATTAACGCTAGGGATGGGCTCTGGCTTGGAGATCTCAGTATCTGCATAGTCATGGGTGGCCTTCTGGTCTAACCGTTACTGTAGGCCCACAAGGTCTTCTTGGATATCATCCCAGTTTCAGTTGAGGGAGGAAACGGAAGCCTTATTTGCAACCTGCTCTTTTAGAGATTGATTGTCAGTGCCCTGAAGGCGAAGCTGTCCCTCAAGAGTTCTCAGACGAGTTTTGAACCCTCAACAAGACTGTTTGAGCTGATAGATGTGACTATCAGTAAGCTTGGTGAAGACGCTAAAGTTGTCCATTTTATCTGACAGTGCCTCAATGGATACCCTAGGGTAAATTGGGACTCCGTGCACTTGGAGTTTTCACCCCTGAGTTACATTCTGAATTTGATTGCATAAGGCAGCCAAGGCTGATAGCACATCCTTTTGCCATAGGTCGTCAGGGCCTTCAGGAGTGGGGGCTTGAGGACCTGAGGGCCCTTGAGTTCTTTGAGGACTTTCAGGTCCTTTGAGTTACTCACACCCTTTGGGGCCTTCAGGCCCTCTAGGTCCTTCAATCCCAGAGGTGTAGTCGTGAGAGGTCAGTTCCCAGTAGTGTTGTTGCAGGGTCCATGCCAGATCCTCAACTTGGAGAAGGTGCTGATTTCAGGTCACATTAAGGAGTTGGACGTTCTGAGGAACTGGTCCTCAAAGTAGCTAGAGATCTCGCTATCTAACACTTCAATTATGCCTCAGGCTACGTTGATTAATCGTCAGTTATTGATAATGGCCTCACAGTTGTCATGGACAAAAGAGGAGGCCGCATTGTAGAAATTGACAATATGGGAGTGTAAGGCCTGGGTGAGCCCCAGTTGTTAGGAGACTTCATGATGATGCAACCCAATAACTGTAGTAGGTGATGTATAGCCAGATGGAAAAAGTTGCAAAGATAGCGTTCAGGCCCCAGGGTAAGTTCTCCTACTGGCAGTTGGGCTGAGGCATAGAGATCTCACATGGTAGAAGGCACGGAAGTAGTGCAGGAGTGGCTGGAGTGGGCACCTATGAATTAGATGCCATTTTAAATTGATAGACAATATTGTTAAAGGTTCTCATACTGAATTTGGTACTGAATTCCATCAACGGAGGGAAGTTAGAATTTGATGGTGGCACATATTCTAGGACATCAGGATGCGTGGGTAGCACTTAATACTGTGAAGTACTAATCCATTGAGCAACGCTTCTTAATCAATCAGCATATTGATCTTCAGGACTGCTAGTATACTCCATTGTTTGTGATAGACGTTTTCACTTAGGATAGCTCAGAACCTTATGTAGTGAGCACCACATTTTATCAGCAATAAAGTTCTCTAGACTGTTGCTGAGGCTTAAAGATGGAATCAAAGCTGAAAATTAGCAGAGAGGTTATAAAACGTAAAGATGAACTAAATATAGACTGCTTTATTAGTTTAAAATGTATCAATATTTATAGATTTCATAGATACACGGTGCCTCAATGGATCTTATGGACCCATCTTATCAGGATCTTTTATGGCCTTCCAGATTGACTGCCTGGGAGGAACCCTCATTGTACTTCGTCACCCCCATTATTGGAGCAGTGGAGGCTGCACCCCTTGTGATTCAGGAAGTGAAAACGAGATTCCTGAAGTCATCTCCATCAATTCTATAATTCGTGCAGCTTCCTTATTGAATTTGGGTTTGGTGCCATTGAGATAAGGTTCCGCTCAAGTAGGCTCAAGAGTCAATTCACTGCAGCTCAATATGAAAGTAGGGATTTCAATTCATTTTTCATCTTAAATCCTGACAATCATTGAGGCGGTGGTTCAACTGGTCTTCAAAATATCCATAAAAATTTCGGATTCAAGCAAGGGAATGTGGTTTTGTGTCTCAACAAAAAAGCGTCATTTTTCTATGATAGCATTATGATTATCTAGAATAAATGTATAAGAATCATTATATAAATCAATTAAATTGGTGTGGAGTGGTCAAGTCAACTTGATTTTTCAGATCACCACCTAATGATACATTCTATGGCTTTTATAATATGAATAGTCTACAAATGCATTTAGTGATAAAGCTAATTCTCTTCCCTAATGTCCAACTTACTAACAGATAGTTGGGAGAAGTCATAGAAATCCATTATAGTAGATTTTATGGAATAGGCATAAGACCAGTTAGACTGGCTCCCAACTAGGTAAATTTCATCCAAAAATTGTTAAATTAGTGTTGATGTCTCATATTAATCACAATATTGTTCTTGAATAATGGTAGACAAGGTGAACTCAAAAGTAGCCTAAAACTCCAGAACTTGGGATGATTTGGAGTTATCTCATATTAAAAATTGCCAATGCACATTATTATGCTACATGCTCCATTTAAGATAGTAGATGCTTAATTCTAATTGCTTTATAATATAATATATCTTTTCTTTTTGACAACTGAGATAGACCCTGTAGTGAGCAACAGTTTTTTAGCTATATACTATAGTTGAGCCCGCAAATTCTTTTAGGTAAATGTAGGTGTCTAAATTGAAGATCCTAGTTTCTTTCATTATATTGATTAGCAAGGTGACTTCGATATAATAGAATGTATATGCACTTTCATATCAAGCAGGGTTCATCAGCTGCACTTTTCCTGATTATATACAGTAATTTTATGCTTCAGTGTCTTAAACTGATGAGATGCGACAGAAGTAAGCAAGATGATAAATAAATAAACTCCAGACCCCTTTAAGTATTATTTTATTCAATATATAGGTCATGGGGGTATTTGTGATAATAGGGAATGCTTAGGTCCTACACAATCAGGATCATCAATTTAATTCCTGAATGAAGGCTAATAGAGGTACTTTATTTTTGATTATGACTAAAAGGTTGTCTATCCATTTTGCTAAGCTATTCAGTATTGTCACTAGTAATCAGGTAACTTATTTAGTCATTTTGTTAATAGTAGGTGCAGGATAGTCGATTTCTCAAAACTATACCTGATTGGGAGCTTTTGGATCTTCTTCATTTCAATGCTCACTAGAAGGAAAAATAGCTAAATGGTTGGTTTGTGAGAATCTAAGATCAGAGTTATGAGTTTGATATTAATTTTCCTTAAACTAACACCCTGAGCACTAGCCTAAAAAATTACTTGAATATTTTTACTTTTATAGTCATGATACAACCCTAATATTTTACTTTAGACTTTGCTCGTTGTTTTTGATATCACTTTTGATAGTTACACTTATCAATAAAAGATTATCACTTGTAATTAGACCAAATTAACTATGTGTCAGACTTCAAGAGGCAGATAATCTGAATTTCAGTCCTTTGGCGCTTGCTTAAGTGGTCAAAGGAAAAAGGAATACCATTTTTAGAGGTTCAAAGGTACAAAATATATGGAAATGGGTTAATAGAGTCCAGAGTTTCTGAGAGAGAGTTAAATTAGAAAATTAGCTAGATAGAGGCTAAAGGTTTTAAAATTTTTAATTATTTGGGGACTTAACTACAAATTGGTTTGGAGAATTTGAAGAATAAACTTTTTAAAAGACATAGAAGAACATTTAGAAGCTTTAAAGTATTTTAATAAGTAGATATTTAGCATTAACCAAAGTGCTTGGGGAGTAAGGAATAAATTTATAAACATAATGAATGATTTGTGTATACCCTCATATTACTAGGATGATCAAGATTTGCTATCAGACCTTTTACATGATAAAGGAAAGCAATAAAAATATAAAGGTGTTTATATGATGGAAAAAGTTAGAGAAATGGAGAGATAAAGCTGAATTAGACCCATATTTTCCAAGCAAAAGGTAGATAATTTTATGGAAAGTAATTACCCTATCATATTGGTTGGTGGATCACTTTAGAGTCAATTTATTTCAAATTTGTCTGTTTTTAATTTTTGTATAATCAAATGAAAGTTATTTAATTTTTAAAAAAGTTAAATATTATTTTATGCTTGGTCTAAAAATAATTGATAAAATAAATATAAGTCAGTATCATTAAGTTAATGAGTAGCTTAAAGTTCAAAGTTTAGGATTCATCTTTATTAAGGCTAAGACCAACACATATAAATGGACCATGCAATAAAATTTGACCCTTCATTAAATGCTTTACATATATATATATTTTGCATAATAATAATATATAACATTTGTTGACTGTTGGAGATACAACTAAGATGACTGAAAGTACTCTAGATCAAGATTTGATATCTCAGTCTAATAAGATGGAGAAATTTAAAACAAATATTTTCAATTCTCAATTTGACCAAAGAAAGACTCTTTGGAGTTATTGACCTCCTACAATGGGTGAATCTAATCAACCCAAAGAAACTCAGTAATTTGAGATATCCAAGCAATTTAAAATGACTAATCATTTCAAAGGGGCTAGGCCTCATCAAGAAGGTCAATTGCATCTAACTAGAGCTCTATTAGATATGATCATCACAAATATTATATTAATAATGATAAATAACAATATTGGCCCTCTGGTAGGGAAGGTCTTACCTCAGGTGAATCAAGGAAATCCTTGCAAAGAGCCCCTAAATTTTCCCTATAAATATCTCTAGTTTATAATTAATAAAGTACCTCAATTCTTGTCTCATGTAGTTTAATTTTGGTCTAATTTCATACAGGATTCTGTATATTTAATTGGCATTAACCATCGCAACAGAACTAATAACTTTGTTGCACTTAAGTCAACTTTGATAAAAGCTAAAAAACTAATAATTTTGTAGCCTTTGTAGTGCCTGTTTATTGTAATTTCTCACAAAATTCCAATACTGGTGCTCCTGCCAGGTCTGCTTCTGAGGCTACCTGGTGAAACATACTTTCACAATGATGAATTTATCTAGAAAAGCGAGTCCCTCTTCTGAGGATCTATAAGTTTCTCTGATGGGTGCACTCTAACTTGAAAGATTTGCCCTCCACCAATATATATAATCTACAATTTCAGGTACAATGGACTTGGCCATTGAGGACCCTGACCAATCTAATTATCAGATTTAAGCCGCTAATGTTGAAGAAACCATTAAAAGCTTGATCAGAGGTGCTATTCTGCCTGGTGTTTGCCCTAATCATGACCAAGCGTCTAAAGTTGCTGACAACATGATGAATTTATATAACTGAGCGGTGTTACAGCCTACCAAAGTTGGTTTGGCTAGAACTGAATAGTACCTCCGGCATTACATAAATCCTTCTATCCACCATGTACTCCAGAAATTAGGTTGCATCATCTAGAAATCCAGCGCCAATTTACTCTAGCGCAACAATTTCACTCACAATTATCTTCATTTTATGAAATGGCCTCCAACTTTTGGAAGGGATAATCAAGAGCTATTCTCAATAATCAAAGAGAAATCAATGATATTTTTAATCAGTTGGTGAGAATTGACACTGGGGTTGTGGGATACATTGTCCAATAAGTATCTCATCAAGTTAGCAATGCCACTAACCCTATTCACCATCCAGATTACCTCCCTGAAGGAAATTAAGAGACAATTGGATCAGTTGTGGGCTAAGCATGAAAAGAGTTTGGGGAGCTTAATGGGTTAACCCAACATCTTGTCCAAGTGGTGGGTAATATTAGAGAAGGTGAACCTGGCCCAGCTGGTCCTCCTATGCCACCGGGACCACCTCGCTCCCCATCTGTAACTCTGGGACCACCTGGGGAATGTGGCCCCCCTGGTCTAATGGGTCAACAAGGCCCTCCAGGTCCTTCAGGAAGAGATGGGTCGCAAGGACCTCTGAGACCTCCTGGTCCCCCCTAGCTCCTCGCTTCCAACGTCCAATTTTGAACCTTCAATGCTCTTAGTATCTCAAGTATAAGCATTAGAAACCCAAATTTGAGCCATAGCTCAAGGGTGTTTCTTTTTCTTGGAAGGTCTTCCAACTGATCTGAAATACTCCTGAATCAACCTGCTGGATGGCATTGAGAATGTGCATCGTCTATACAATGCCAATCAAACTATGCAAGAAACCCAGTTTGCTTCATTGACCGCGGCCATTGAATGGTTGACTGCCAAGTGCAAAGTACTTGAGACCAAGCAAACTGAGATGTTGTCTACAATTACCAACTTAACCCAAGCGCCTACAAATGACCATCTCAACCAATGGGTCCACAATTTACAGAATGACATGAACCACTTAAGACAACAGGTTGATCAAGTTCCCCCTCAAGCTCATTTTACAGAGTCTGAACCCTCTGAGGCTGGACCTGTCATAGTATCAGGTGTACACGTTTTGAACACGGAATCCACCCTCTTCAAACCTACCTTCAAAGATAAGTTTGAACTGGGTGGTAGCATCCATTCTTTCCTTTTCATATATGAACGCGCCATGGATGGAGCTATTGATCAGCAGAAGGTCTGCCACATCACCTCTTGTCTAAATCAGTTCACTCAATAGATCATGGTTCATCATCTCTCTCAAGGTCTGTCTACTTGGGCTCAAGTGAAACCGCCCTCATCAAGGAATTCAGGAGCGACAAAATCCTCTCCAACCAAAAGCAGGCCTTTATGAATATTAAAATCAAATGAGGAGAGTCTATCCAGGATTTTGCAAAACAATTCTACCATGAGGCCCAAACACTTGCCACTTGCAACTGTATTACCATTGATGATGCTATATCAGCTGTAATGAGTGCACTTGCTTCTCGCACTCAGTTATTATTACATCTGAAGTCCCTAAAACAAAACTTCAGCTCCATTATTGACATTAAGGAAACGCTTATGGAGATTCCCAATGGGGCATTACATCTGAGCTCCTCTAATAACCCTCTTACTTATATTCATGTGATGCCACCTAAACCTAAACCCAAACTGAAGAAGGAGCCATGAACTTATTGTGGTCTTGTGGGCCATGTGGTATCTCAATGTTGGAAAAAGCAAGTGGAGAAATCAAAAAAGAGGAGTCAGAATAGGGCATGAGGCTCCCTGTTCTGACCTGCCTCAGGTGCCTCAGTCAAAACATATTGATTCTTCTACCAATTGTTATGTGGTATCTGCTCCTGGTGAGCTTGATATCACTGATGAACTATCCAAAAAAGACACTATTTCTGCTTATGCTTCTTCTTCTACTTCTAATTCTATTCAATCAATTAATTCCTTGGTGTTTTCTAACCCTAACTTTGGCACTGATGTGACCCAGGTGGAAGACATTGTGCATAAGGTAAAAGTTTTGGCTATCATTGATACAGGATCGCCAATCAATGTAATCTCGTCCAAACTTATGAAGAAGATCAAATTGGAGCTGGACTTGAGCCATCCTCAAGACTATGGAACTGCTAGACCTTCCTACACTAAATCTATAGGAGCATATTCCTCTCTTCTGATGTGCTTTGGGAAGCTGGTTGTGTCAGCCCCTGCAGTGGTATTGGATAACAACTGCTACAATCTGCTCTTGGTAACTAAGTTTCTCACCAATTTTGATGCAATCATCAGTCTTAAGGACAAATACCTATCTTTAATTGGGTATTGGGTACATTTAATTCTACATGATGTTCCCAATACAAACAAACTTAAGTGATGTGTCTGCTTACTAGAATACCCCACTTCTATCTCATGTCTCAAATACTGAATCCTGGGTCCAAAGACTATACTTCTACCTCCACCAGTTTGTGCCACTGAGGGAATGCCTCTATATTCTAACTCTCTGATTACCATTCCCCCTAAAGCTCAAGTCATCATTGATATGGGAGTTCAAGTATTTGTACCCAGCGATCATGTGTTAGAGATCTTTGGTAATCCAAATCCTTCTCATTTGGAGGCTTTACCTTGCCCTGGTATACTTGATCCTGCCTACAATGGAACTGTTTTAGTTTTATTGCTAATCTCACTCTCAACCAGTGCAATTGAATTGCAATAATCCCATCGCCTATGTGAGGCCTACTCCTAAAGTGACTTATTGTCCATCTCAGGATGTGGAGATCTACACGAATTTGGGCTGGAAGATCCCTATCATTGCTAGAATTGACGTCAAATTTGGGGATTCACTCACTTCATAACAACAGCTGGAAGCTGAGACTCTGATTAAAGAATATATGGATATCTTTGCTCAAGGTCCTGGAGATTTTGGCCTAATAAAAGAGGTACAGCATCAGATTAAAACCAGGGGATACTCCCCCCTATCTGAGCTCAATCATATCGCAAATCCAAAGTTGAGGAGGCTCAGGACTCAGTGGAGCTGAAGCAACTTCTTGATGCTGGACTATTAACGCCTTCTAAAAGTCCCTGGGCTTTCCCTCTACTACTCATCTGGAAGAAAGATGGGGGCCACCATGTGGTTAGTGGACTATTGTTGACTCAATGCTGTTACTCAGAAGGATTCTTATCCTCTTCCTTGTATAGATGATTCTTTGAGGCTATTGTCTGGGTCCCAATATTTTTTTGGCTACTGGACCTTGCAAGTGGTTATTGGCAAATTAATCTTGCCCCAGAATACCATCAAAAATGTGCTTTGATCTCTAGTGAGGGGCTATTTGAGCCTACTCATATGCTGCAGGGGCTTTGCAATGCTCCTGCTATGTTTCAACGAGCCATGGATGGCTTGTTTGGGGATTTGAAGCTTTCTTGTGTTTTAGTTTATCTAGATGATGTTACTGTTTTTTCATACACTTTTAACAAGCATTTGGCTCATTTGAAGGAAGTTTTTGGCCAACTGCGTCATGCCTTTCTTAAGCTTAAACCATTGAAGTGTGCTTTTTTTAAGACTGAGATGGAATTTTTAGGGCATAAGGTTAATTGTGAGGGTATTTTACCCTTATCTAATAAGGTACAAGCTATTTTGGACATCGCTGTTCCCAAAAGCTTGAGCGATATCCAAGTATTTTCTAGTAATGGCCAGTTATTACCGACAATACATCCCCCATTTTATGGAAATTGCAGAGCCACTAGTCTACCTTTTACATAAGGAAGTTTCCTTTGTATGGGAAGAATCCCAGCAGCAATCCTTCAATTTGTTGCGCCAAGCCCTAATGAGTGTACCTATCTTATCCCATCCTGACTTTTCCAAACCCTTTATTCTATTTACCAATGCCAGTGATATTGCTATTGGAGCTATTCTGGCTCAACATGATACCAATCTGGTCGATCATCCCATAGTGTACTATAGTAAAACCCTGTCTAAGGCTGAACGCAATTATAGCGTTACCAAGAGAGAATGCCTCGCTGTTTTGGCCGCTATCAAGCATTTCTGTCCCTATCTATATGGCAAGCATTTCACTATTGTGACAGATCACGCTTTCCTGAAGTGGTTGCAACAAATGAAGGATCCTGATAAGCACTTAGCCAGATGGGCGGTAAAGCTCCAAAAATTATGATTTTACCATTCAACATCGCGCTGGGGCTATACATCAAAATGCTGATGGCTTTTCTTGATTGCCTATCTTAACATTATTCTCTGCAGAGGAGGATCGCATTTATGACCTGATTGGTAGACCTGAACTCTGGTTCCGTGAATCTAAGGACGTTGTCTCAAAGTTACAATTCTTAAATGAAGACACTCAAGGTCAAAGAAGGTTCACTATACAAAAAGTTAGGATCTAAGTGGTTGCCCTTTATTTAGCCTTCTGCAAGGACTGACACTATCATGGAGGCCCATTAAAGTGTAGGCCATGGAGCTGTCGCTAAGACCCTCCAATGGTTAAAAAATCATTGTTACTGGGATAACATGCTGGAATCTGTACATGATGTGCTAGAGTTGTGCCTAAAATGCAAGCTCCAATCAGCATGAGAGAAATCAGTGTTCAGCACAAGTGATTATAGGACCTTCTGAACCCTTATCTACTGCAGGTATTGGCTTGGCGGTCACCTCTCTATAGCCTATGAATAATTTATTCTATTGGCTATTGATCATTTCTCTAAATGGATTGAAGCTATCTCAAGTCTCCACAGTCACCATTAGGCTACAGCATGTTTTCCTTTTTAAACAAGTTTTTACCAGTGGCAGCTAGAAGTCCTGTTATTAGATAATGGGACCAATTTAGTATCTCAGGTGGTAGCTGAGCTTGCTACCAAATTAATGGGTACTTCTGATCATTCATGTCCCCAAATAATCCTTCCACTAATGGTGCCATCAGATGAGCAAAGATATCCATATACTTCCAAAATTTTACTTTAAAAGGTTCCCCCTTTACGGGGAAAAATTTTCCCATAATTTTTCATTAAAAATAAATTTTTAAAGGGGGGTTTTAAGTATCTCATTCCACGGGGCAAAAAAAAAGGGGTTTTTAGATATTTTTTTATCCCAAAATAAACAGGCCGCAATTTCCCAAAAGGGGGATAATTGTGTAAAAACGCTTTCCTAAAAAATTTGGGATTTTTCGAACTTTTGAATAGGCATGTCCAAAATCGCTTGTACCTTTATTATATAAGGTGGTGTATACGTTAACCTTATGCCCTAAAAATTCCATCTCAGTCTTATAAAGGCACACTTCGATGGTTTTAAGCTTAAGTGAGGCATGATGCAGTCAGCTAAAAACTTCCTTCAAATGAGCCAAATGCTTGTTAAAAGTGCGTGAAAAATAGTAACATCATAGATAAACTAAAACACAAGAAAGCTTCAAAATCCTAAACAAGCCATCCATGCTTGTTGTTAAAACATAACAGGGGCATTAAAAAGCCCCTGCGGCATATGAAAGTGGGCTCAAATAGACCTCCACTAGAAATTAAAGCACATCTTTGATGGTCTTACGGTGCAAGATCAATTTGCCAATAACTGCTTGCAAGGTCCATAGCTGAGAAGTATTGGGACCCAGACAATAGCCTCAAGGAATCATCTATATAGAAGGATAAAATTCTTCTGAGTAACAGCATTTGAGTCGATGATGGTACATAACTAATCAATGGCCCCATCTTTCTTTCAAATGAGTAGTAGAGGGGAAGCCCAGGGACTTTTAGAAGGCGTTAATAGTCTAGCATCGAGAAGTTATTTCAGCTCTACCAAAACCTGAGCCTCCTCACTTTGAACTTACAATATGGTTGAGCTCAGATAGGGGGAGTATCCCCAGTTTAACCTAAGCTGTACCTCTTTCATTAGTCCAAAATCTCAGGGACCTTGGGCAAAGATATCACATATTCTTCAATCAGAACTCAGCTTAAGCTGTTGTTCTGAAGAGAATCCCCAAATTCAATGTCAATTCTAGCAATGATAGGGGGATCCTCCACATCCCAAGATGGACAATAAGTCACTCACAGGTGTAGGCCTCACATAGGTAATGGGATTATTGCAATTCAATTGCATAGGTTGAGAGGTGAGATTAGTCAATAGAACTAGAACTTTCCCATCATAGGCAGGATCAAGTATACCAGGGCAAGGTAAAGCCCCCAAATGAGAAGGATTTTGATTAATGAAGATCTCTAACACATGATCACTGGGTACAAATACTTGAACTCCCATATCAATGATGACTTGAGATTTAGGGGGAATGGTACTAGGAGACTTAGAATATAGCGGCATTCCTTTGGTGGCACAAACTGAAGGAGGTGGAAGTATAGTCCTTAGACCCAGGATTTAATATTTGAGACATGAGATAGAAGTGGGGTATTCCAGTAAGCAGACACGTCGCTTAAGTTTGCTTTTGGTATTGGGAACATCATGTAGAATTAAAGGTACCTGTTACCCAATTAAAGATAGGTATTTGTCCTTAAGACTGATGATCGCATCAAAATTGGTGAGAAATTTACTTCCCAAGAGCAGATCATAGCAGTTGTTATCCAATACCACTGCAGGAGCTGACACAACCAGCTTCCCAAAATGCATCAGAAGAGAGGAATAGGATCCTATAGATTTAGTGTAGAAAGGGCCAGAAGTTCTGTAGTCTTGGGAATAGTTCAAGTCTGGCGCCAATTTGATCTTCTTCATAAGTTTGGACGGGATTACATTGATGGGCAATCCTGTATCAATGATAGCCAAAACTTTTACCTTATGCATGATGACTTCCACCTGGGTCACATCAGTGCCAAAGTTTGGGATAGAAAACACTGAGGATTAATTGATTGAATAGAATTAGAAGAAGAAGAAGCATAAACAGAGACCATCTAGTACTAAAAAAAGAAGCATAAACAGAAATAGTGTCTTTGTTGGATAGTTCATCTGGGATATCAAGCTCATCAGGAGCGGATACCACATAACAATTGGTAGAAGAATCAATAGGTTTCAACTGAGGCACCTGAGGTAGGTCAGCACAGGGAGCCTCATGACCTATGCTGATTCCTCTTTTCGACTCCTCAGATTGCTTTTTCCAACATTGAGATACCACATGACCCACAAGACCACAATAAGTGCATGGCTCCTTCTTCGGTTTGGACTTAGGTTTAGGTGGCATCACATGGATGTAAGTATGAGGGTTATTAGAGGAGGTCAGATGTACCGCCCCATTGGGAATCTCCATAAGTGCTTCCTTAGTGTCAATAATAGAGTTGAAATTCCGTTTTTAGGTCTTTTCAAATGTAATAGTAACTGAGTATGAGAAGCGAATGCACTTAGTACAGCTGATATAGCATTATCAATGGCGATCCAGTCACAAGTGACAAGTGTCTGGGCCCCATGGTAGAATTTCTTGGCGAACTCCTGGATAGACTCTCCTCATTTGATTTGAATATTCATAAAGGCCTGCTTTTTTTGGTTGGTGAGGATTTGGTCACTCCTGAATTCCTTAATGAGGGCGGTTTTCGCTTGAGCTCAAGTAGTACAGACCTTGAGATGAGGAACCATGATTTCTTGTGTGAACCTGCTTAGGCAAGAGGTAATATGACGGACCCTTCTGTTAATCAGTATCCCCATCCATGGCGCGTTAATACACGAAAAGAAAAAGAATGCTTCCTTAACCTGGTTCAAACTTATCCTTAAAGGTAGGTTTGAAAAGGTGTTTTCTGTACTCAGGCATGTGCACCCAATACCCTGACCGGCTCAGCCTCAGAGGGTTCAGACTCTGTAAATTGGGCAGCAGGGGGAACTTGATTAACCTGTTGTCTTAAGTGGTTCAAGTCACCTTGTAGATTTTGAACCCATTGACTAAGATGGTCATTTGTAGGCGCTCAGTTTAAATTAGAAATTGCAGTAATCATCTCAGCTTGCTTAGCATCGAGTACTTCACATTTGGTAGTTAACCAGTCAATGGACGCGGTCAATGTAGTAAACTGGGTATCTTGCATAGTTTGATTTACATCGCATATGATGATGAAAATTCTCAATACCATATAATAAGTTAATTAAGGAGTAGTCTGGGTCAGTCAGAAGGCCTTCCAAGGATAAGAAACACTTTTGAGCTAGGGCTCAAATTTGAGTTTCCAACACTTGAACTCGTGAAGCTAATAGATTCAAATGTTCATGATTGGCCATTGGAAGCGAGGAACCAGGGGGACCAGGAGGTCCCAAAGGTCCTCGGGATCTATATCGACCTGCTGGTCCTGGTGGCCCTTGTTGACCCACTGAACCAGAAGGACCCATTCACCCAGAGGTCCTGGGATTACCGATGTGGAGCTAGGTGGTCCCAGAAGTCCAGGAGGACCAACAGGACCAGGTACACCTTCGCTGACATTACCTGCCAGTTGAACAAGATGTTGGACTAACTCGTTAAGCTCACCAAAGTGCTTATCATGCTTGACCCACAATTGGTCCATTTGGATTGAGATTTCAGCCTCCAGGGAAGTGATACGGTGGTGAATAGGATTAGTGACATCATTAGCTTGTTGAGATACTTCTTGTCCAATGTGTCCCACAACTCCATTGTCAATGCTCACCAACTGGTTATGGATATTATTAATTTCTCATCAATTATTGAGAATAGCTTCCCAATTATCCCTTTCCAAAGTTAGACGCTGTCTCATAGAATGAGGATAGCTGAGGGTTAAATTGTTGGGCCAGAGTCAACTGGCGCTGGATTTTGAGATGATGCAACCCCAAGATCTGAGTACATGGTGAATAGCAGGATGGACATAATATTGGAGGTATTGTTCAGTCCTAGCCAAGCCAACTTTGGTAGGCTGTAACACTGCTCAGTTGTATAAGTCCATCATTTTAGCTGTAACCTTAGATGCTCAGTCCTGATTAGGGCGAGCACCAGGTTGGATAGCTCCCTGTATTAAGCCTTTGACAGTCTCCTCTACATTTGCGGCTTGAATCTGATAAAATTATTTTGGTCAAGGCCTATAATAGCCAAGTCCATAGAAGTTTGAAATTGCAGATTATTGGTAGTAGAGGAAGGCAGATCCTGCCTGTTGGAGTGTACCCATCGGTTAATACTCTTAGATTTCTCAGAAGAGGGGCTCTCTTCACTAGACATATTCATTGTCATAAAAATATGTTTTCACCAGGTAGCCTCAGAAGCAGACCTGGCAGGGAGCACCAGTATTGGAATTTCATGAGAAATTCTATAAGCAGGCACTACGAAGGCTACAAAAGTATTAGTTCTGTGGCTCTAGCAAAGATCAAGTTAATTACAACAAAGTTATTAGTTTTGTTGCAATAGTAAATTCAATTGGAAGTACTGAATCCAGTAAGAAGATAGACCAAAATTAAGCTACATGAGACAAGATTTTTGGTACTTTATTAATTAAAAATTAGAGATATTTATAGGGGAAGATTTAGTGGGTTTTTGCGAGGATTTCCTTAATGAAAGCTGATGTAAGCTCTTTCCTAACAGATGACCAATATTTCTGATTATCATTATTATTAAAATAATTATGATGGTCAGATCTGTTAGAGCGCTTATTAGATTCAATCGACTCCTTCTTAGCGAGGGCTCAGCCCCTTCAAAAATGCTTAGTCATTTTGGATTGCTTGGTTTCATTCATCATAGGAGGCTGATAACTCCAAAGAGTCTTATGTCAGTCAATTGAAGAATCGGAAATCCCTGACATGTTTTTTAATCTCATTTGACCAAGATACCAAATCTCGATCCAAAGTTATTCCAGTCGTCTTGGAGGTATCTCCAACAACCTTCCAACTGGGAAGCCTAAATAATCAAAACTAGGTAATATAACTGGCATTCATGCCCAACTAAATAAAGTACTAACTTGGGAACATACTGGACAAAACAAGTTATGGTACAAATTACCAACACATCCCCTAGCTTAATCAGATTATCTTTCAACATGTCATTACATGCAAGTTCTTCTGTGGCCAACAAGCCAGGTTTTTGGCACTATATATCAGCCCAAAAATGACATCACCAAAATGGCATAGAGGCCCTTTGTACAACCCTCTTTTCCAAAATTCATTAGAAAAATTTAGAGGCCCACTATTACCAAGAACCAATGACAACACTAAACAAAAAAGATGTTGTTCATTACTAAAGAAAAAAATCATTAGCAAAAAAGCATCTTAAAAATGATAACCATAGGAATTAACAAGTAATAATTATTTATATTAGGTTGTTTGGAAAGTAATTTTGTTTATTATGAAAATCATCTTTCATTTTCATAAAAAATGAAATTACTTTATAAACAACCTAATAGATAAAATTAATTATAGATGTTATTTTCTTACACTATTTTTTTCACCTATCTAAAACTCATTTACATGCTCTTAAGAGTTTATCATGTACTCTATTTACTATTCTTACATTAGAGAGATCCTTAATGGTATATGTATCTTATTCCAATTTATTTGAAACTTTGAAAGATCTGACCCAGAGCTTGTCCACCTTGTTTTTCCACCCAAAGCTGTGAGGTTCACAGTAGCTAACCTGATTAGAAATTCTAAAATTTGGAAGAACTAATCACTTAAGATCTTCATATTCTTTACCCATTTTTTTGTCTTAGTGTATTGACATAAGTGGAGAATTGTAACCCTATCAACACTTTTACCTGTCTTTTAAATATTGCTAGAGCATCATCTCCTGACTTGGATCAAGTGCAGAATTTTTATTGGAAGTAAACAAGCCTGTCATCCATAAAGTCGTTTGAAGGTTGTTTTACCTGTGGACAAACAATAACTCAAATTTTAGGAAAATGTTGCTGATGATAGATAGGTTACCCAAAATAAGAAGGTTTTCTGGCTAACAGCTTCAAGGTAGTGGCTAAAGTACCATTTACTATTTCAACCATCCCATTAGTTTTTAGATGGTAATGTGTCACAAGTATTCCTCAGATTTCCATCACATTATTTAACTTTGGTATGACATGTGTGGTGAATTGGTTTCATTTCTGTCAAAATAACTTGATGGCAACCATACCAATAGATATACGGTCCTATTATGAACTTGGCAGTACTGCTGGCATCTAATTTGGCGAACTCAAGTGTCTCTACCTAACAAGTCAGATGCTTAATGACCACAATAATGATTCTGTTTTTCTCAGTAATCATAGTAAGAATCATGCTATGGCAATGGAGATAATGTACCAAGAAAACCCAGGCTTTAATACTTGGAAAGCGGTTGATTGCTTACAGGGCTTATGTGCATGACATATTGCACAATAAGCAATATTTTCTGCAACATCAAAATTATATATTTCAAATAGTACTATCAACAAACCTTCTCTAACTTCTTTTGAAGCCCTCCATGTCATGTTAATTTATGAGCTGCATTATTAATTTTCAGTTTTTTTGGAAGGCTTTAGAAACATTAGAACTTTTCCCAACACTTTTTGTATAGTTGATTTTGACAATTTTTGTGTTCTCCATTTCCTTATTACTGCTTGCTGAATTTCTAGTGGTTGGTCCAGGATATTTCCAGAAAGTATCATTTAATATAGATCATCAGCTTCACTTTTAATAAAACAAAACTGTTGGCCACTGTGATGGATCATTTGCATTTTGATGTACAATCCCCACTTAAGTGTACAATCTAAAACAGTACGCTTGAATCTTAAAACCCAATGGGCTAATCTCCTTTCAGATTTTCTAAAATTATGAAGCCAACACAGTAAAAAAATAGTCCATCAACATTTTTGGGATTCCAGGCCAATCCAAACATTTGGTCAATACTGATGTATGGGGATCAAAACTAGACTAAAAGTTCAATTATGTCTGATGGTGGAGTACAAACCCAATCTAAACGTTTGGCCACTAAAAGTTGTTGATGATCACTCCCAAACTACAGAATTAAAACATCCTAATGTCAGAGTCTAAACCAAATCTAGGCGCTCAAATGTTATCATATTAAATAGTAAACCATTGCTGCAAAATCCCCAAAGAGTAGATCAGAATAATCTTGGCTTGGAGGAGCTTGGCAACTAACTCAAAAATTTGATTACTGATTTCCTCTAAATATTGAGGTTGAGTAAAATATGTTACATTCTGTTTGCATTTTTTTATTCAGTCATCACTGTATATATAGCATAATATAAGCATAATCTTTAATTAAGGAGTTTCACCTTAGTTGTATATTAGATCTTAAAATTAAATACATTATGCCTGGGCCTTAGGAAGGCCTACAAAAATTCAGGGACGGTTGGATTAAATCTCCTATAGACTACCTTGGTAAGTTTACTACACAGGTTTGTAATTGTTGTAAGAATAAAGAGGATACTAGTTGTATGGAGACAACTTTCCAGATGGGTCTTATTTGAAAGTGATATCAACCCCATTCAGGCATACTCTTACTATGGCTTGAGAAACCAACTAGAAAATTTATTTCCTCAAACTCTTTAATTTAGAGTAAATATAATGACTATCAAACTGCTTAACTCTAATCTCTAAAATAAAATACTAGGGGTTTTTGTAGGGTAATAGTTGTACAGCTTTATCTAGCTCACTGAAGATTAATTAATTATATTACACAAACTTTAACCCTTGGGATTAATTTAAGAAAATAGTAGGTTCATTGCCTTAGTCAACCCCCTATAGGCAACCTTTACGGTTCAGTGGCCATCTATTAGTGTTAAGAACCAAACACTGATTTCTTAGAGAACGCGTTACCTGATTACTCCTACAAACTACCACCAGAACAAGTATTATAAACGCTTTGGTAGCTTCAGAAAACGACCCTGTTTGTTTTGTGCCTTGCCTAAACGAATCACAGAAGGAATCCAAATATTGGCTATCTATTCAGCATCAAATTACCTATTACCATTGTTGGGAATGTTCCCTGATAGGTCATTAATAAAAACCAATTATTGGATTTACATCCTTTGATGAATTAAAAGTAATCCTTTCTATCAGTAACCATCACTAAACAATAGACTGTTAATTAACAATCTTCAAAAAGATTAATTTATAAGCTGGAAGATAAATGTACTGAATTAAAATAAATTAGAGCTTAATCAACCTCTGATATGGATAATGTGGTCAATTATGAAAATTCCAATAAATTATGGCTTAACCAAATTATACAGCTCATATGTCAAGTTCTTATAATAATTTCTGGTACCAACATTATGTAGACAACATTTCCAAAACAGACGCCCACCTTTTCTGAGCAATATGTTTTTCTATTTGAAGGAATATAATTATGGTCTCATCAGAGCCCATGCCATGAGTCAAGCAAATTTTGTTAGTCCTTCCACTGAATTTTCAGTAATGCTACCCATTCCCAAAGAAAGAACAGGGGTGTCTACTATCTCAATTAGTCACATCCAATTCTTCCTTTTTTTCCTATTGAAAGCTGGATTTTGACACTTTGTTAATTTTGCTCCATTCTAAGCTAATCCAATAATCATCATTAATCCTAGCATATCTGTGTCTTATAATATAAATCAGTTGTTTTACTCCAAATAAGATATGGATTCCAGAGTTTCTGTTTTAGTTAGGCCAATATTATAATCCAATGGTCCATTTGAATGAGCTAACTATCAGGAATTGTAAAAGCTTTGAGCTCTTATATGATGATCAAAAACAAAGTTTCTGAGGCTCTTAACCCCGTCAATCTTGACCATATATTAGACCAGGATACTAAAGTCTACGACCTTCATTTTGCTATTCAGGACCTTTATAATTAGTCACACAGCTTCAAGCATCCCAAAACTTCCATCATTCTTTTATGCTTCCAATTTCAGAAAGTTTACATCATTCACCTTCAAGATGCAATTTTCTCATTGCATGACTACTTCATATACAGAGCTTCACATTTATATTTCCCCTTAATGTCTATTATTAGAAACATGATTCATCAACCACCCGCCTGTGTCCCTTGCACCATGCTGGCCCACATATCAAACATACTCAATGAAGCCTTCCAGAAAGCACTCATGAATCTTTCTCCACCACTTATGCCATATAAGGAATATAAGGGATTATTTTCCAATTGCCTCTTTCTTTATTGCTTTTTTACCTTTGAGCCAGGAAATCACACTTAGACTGTTCAGATATTTTTATTACTTCCACTAGTTGCTTTTTAAGGCTTGACTCACAATCAAAGAACTTGGTTTAGGTTTGGTTTAACCCTTACCAGTGTTTGCTACCATATTTATTTTTGATAATGCATTCACTTCTATTGTCATTCATCTCTCCTACCCCAAGTGGCGTCAAAGGCGGAAAAGATTCCTGAGTAAAAGCTTCTTAATAATATATTCTTGTATACTTATACTTATACTTAATTTATATTTATATGTTTTTTCTTTTTCTTTTATATATTTTTGTTTGTTATATATATATAATTTTTCTTCTTATTATTTTATATCTTTCTTCTAGTACCAAATTTTTAATAATTGACTATGAACTGAGTTGACTATATAACTATTCAGGATATTTTTAATTGCATAGACATCTGTTGCCAATTTTAAAATTATTTAAAATGGCCTTATCCTAAATTCATGCTCATGAGGCTGGCAATCAATTCCCCAGTGTCATCATAAGTGACTTTATTACCAATCGCCAGTTCCTTATGAACATATTAATTGGTTCCCTTAATAAATTAATTAATTATTGGAATTACTTACCATGCCTAACGTTCAAAATAATTGTGATAAAGGCTTGGGAAATTATCCCTTGATGGTTTTGATTAGCAATGAAAAATTGGTATCATTGAGCTTTGACTCAAGAAAATTATCTGAATTCCCAGAATTTTGTTCCCTTTCAACCAGTTGATGAGCATTAGGCTGAGAGATCATTTTTACTATTTCTGGATCAATAATCTTTATTTTTGCTTTAGATCTTGTTACAGCATTCACGTTCTGGTTTAAGACTTGTTAAATTGGATTCATTCCTAGGTCTTCCTCAAATAAATCTGAATTGTCTAATCCACCAAGGAAAAGATCTGGTGGAATGGGATTTTCTGCAATTCTAGATCATTCCTCATCTATACTTCTTATTCTTTCCCAACTCCTCATTGACATCCTTTACAATAACTTGGACAAGGTTCACCTGGTCCTTCATCCTCTTGCTCCAGCACTAAGCATAATGACCTATATTTCTGCATCTGGCGCAACTTATTCGTGACTTATTGTTAGCCCATTTTGGTTCTTTTTGGGTTTCCCCATCTGACTAGCAAAATTTCTTTTCACTTTGGGACTCTTTGCCAAATTTGAGTTAAAAGCTAGTTAAGTTTTAAAACTTAAAATGGTGCATTGAAAGTTGAGGCCAACAGGTTTAGGTAATTCACTACCTAAGAGGTGGTAGAGCTGTTAGTCAATGCTAACATCATATATTGGAGTCAATATAAATAATATTGAAGCAATAATTTCATCATAATGCTAAAGTTAAAATTGCTCATGGCATTGGCTCCAGTCAAGATTTGTGCCTTTTGATAGAAATGAGTGGCAAACTCTCCCACAATTTAATCTTTTCAGAATTTTATCCCCATGAACTTTTGCTTTAGGTCAGCCATCTGTTCATGGCTACCAAATTGCTTCATAACCGCGTTCTCTGCCTCATTATACAACCAGTTCACCCTGCAAATAGGGTAACACTAAATTCTGGCAATAAGTATCTAAGCGATTGATCACCATAAACAGCTTTTTGGTGATTGATGCATCCAAACATGTTCATTTTAAATAATCTGAAGAACGCCGGACATCAGCCCAATGGAATATTGGCAATTTGGGGGTAGCTCAAAATTCCTCAGTTACTACAGTCTTGATTGAAGGACAAGTAATGTGGCCAGCCATAAAGTACCAGTTGTAGTATTATCTGAGGTTATTGCCAAAATAATGTCAAGAGCACTTTGCATATTATGGGTAGACTGCATGTTCTCCATGTTACTTTCTTCCTCATATAAATCGTGGTCACCAAGATCAGGTTCCACTTAAGCAAAAGTACATCTATGCTTTCTAACTCTTGTACTTGTTTCAAGAGTTGACAATGATCTCCCATAATAAAAGTTTTTCGTCTAGCTTCTGATATAAATGCAACATTGAACATTAGCAGGTCCCTAACAACTTTGGTGTGTTTCTGCTCTAGTTTGGAGTTTTATAGTAATTCATTTTTTGACTTTTGCAAAAATGTTGATTTCTTCTTCCATCTTGACAATTTGTTCCTCCACTTTAATTAGAATGGCCTAGGCTACCAACATAAGGTGTTCTGGTTAACACTCTCCAACGCCCTCCATGAATTCTGGATTTCACCCTGGGTTAAGGACATTATATTGATACTTCAGCAAGACTCAACTACCCCTATAGTAAGAACTAATGTAAACTACCTTGATAAGCTTACTGCACAGGTTTAGACTTGTTTTAAGATTTAAGAGGATACTAGTTGTATGGAGACAACTATTCAGTTGAGCTTTCTTTATAAATAACTTCAACCCCACTCAGTTAGACTCTTACTATAGCTTGAGAGATCAACTAGGGAAATATATTCCCTTTTTTGTTAGACATTTGCTATCCAGGCTTCAAAATAAAAATGTTTTAGGTCAAAATGGGCCCAAATGGGGAAATGTCAGACTTTTACAAGTCTGTGACAATGCTAAGATCAGTTTAAAAAATATTAACGATTTGATTGGCCAAAAAACTCTGGCCAATTTTTGGTGGAACCCTGAAAATTGGGGTAACATAATTTTGAATACTTCACAGGCAATTAATACAAGCTCAAACAGTCATTTTACTTTGATCATGCGGCAGACCTGGGGCGTCCATCAGATGGTACTCTCCAGCCACAACCAGGTCCATTCAAGCATCTATGCAGGGACCACCCCTTTTATAGGCTTGGCGGGGGTCCCTCAAGGTATAACAAATTTTGCTAAAGATTGACTGAAATTTATTATATCATTACCCCATGGGTATGTATTGCCAAAAATTAACTCCCCATCCATTGTTCAGCCAAAGTGAGCAAGTTTTAAGCTTTGATAGGCTGAATTTGCATATTTACTTATTCAGACTGTAACAAGACGTTCTGAATTTATCATTGAATTCCCTTTGACCCTTGATACAGTTTAGATACTGACCTTTTGGATATCTAGAGAGTTTTTTTCTTACCCCACAACCACTCTATTAAAACTTGAAAAATCTAGCTTTTTATTTATTAGTGTTTTTAGCTTTATTTGATAAACTCAGTTATGGAATCCAGTGGCGTATAGCACCAGCAAGTGAAACAAACAGCTGGATTACCACAAAATGGTGCTCACTACAGGAGACCCTGTGCACCATAAAAATCAACTTAAATGGATGCTTGTAAAGTGAGTAACCCTCCAACTCTTCCCCATCCATCTGAACTAAGAGTAGTTGCCCTGGAGAAGCAACTCGCCAGCGCTCTATCTCATCTTAAAGAGCTGGAGCAACGCCCCTTCAAACCCCCTCTTAAAGACAAGTGCACCCCCGGTGAAGGGAGAATTACTTCCTTTTTGTATGTTTACAAATCTGCCATGCATGGCACAAATGATAAGCAAAAAGTTCAACACATCCTTCCTTGCTTAAGTCACTTGGCATAAGAAATAATAGTTCCTTACATGAACAATCTGCATACCTGGGCAGAGGTGAGAGAGGCTCTTTTGGCTGAATTAGACTCAAAGCAGAGTCTTAACAGGGATAAACAGGCTTTTATGCGCCTTAGCATGTATGATGGCGAACCAACCGCTGCCTTTGCTGAGCAATTTTACCTCGCTGCACAAATGTTGTCAACATCTAACATGCTAACCCTGGATGATGTTATTGCAGCCATGTTAACTGGGTTAGCTTCCCAACCCTCTCTAAACAGGCATATCATTTCAGTGAAATGCCACTTCAAAAACATCCACGACATAAAAGAGGCTCTGTTAAGCGTTGCTTATTTCCATTAAGGTGCACCAACAAATGAAGCTGAGGTGAAGCCATCAGCCCTAACCATTGAAGAGCTTCCGCCTGTTGAACAGTTGAGAGTGAGCCACCTGTGCCTATCCTCCCTGAAAAACCTGCTTCCTCAGTGTTACTTAAAAATATATCACGACCTCATGTAAATCAGAGACCTGTAAAGTAGTTAACACTATACTCCTGAAAAAGCTTACTAAAGCTGCTGTGCTTTCCCCTCCAGTCAAGCTGGTAGTTGCGCGCCCTAAGGACAACCCCTGCAACAATAAAAGGCTTTCTGAAAAAACGGATGGTCAGAAGATAGCTACCCACCCTCATGTGGCCCTCTCCCCTGCCTCAATTGCAACCTAGCCAGTGGTTGAGAATTCCCTTGGGGATGAATCTGAGGGGGGTGTTACGATTATGTTGGCTACTACTTATTGGGAGCTCCCATGGAAGTGGAGGCCCCTGATCGATTAAATGCTGAAGGAGTAGATGAAACCACCATACCAGAGGAAATGTACCTCAGCCAAATTTTAGGGTGCAAAAAAAGTTATTGAAACTGCCAACGATGGTAATGAGCTCTTAGATGGCTTGATTCAACCTCTTCAGCGGGCCCATACCATGAAATTCATCTTGGATAAATACCCTGAGACTGCTTGTAAATTAACCTCCACTTTCTGCCTCAAGGAGGTCTTGGCCTTGTCTCCTACCTTTGGTGGAACACTCACCAAGGTTAAAGTGGTCATTCAAAAAGTCTGGGTAATAGCCATCCTGGATACTGGCTCCCCAGTTAATGTGATCTCCACTAAGTCATAAAAAAGATAAAGCTGGCGCCTGACTTGGAGTACAATCAAGAGTTTAGAAACCGCTGCCCTAATAACACTCGTGCCATTGGGACATATTCTTTCCTTCCCATTCGAATTGGGAAGCTTATTTTATTAGCCTCAGCAGTGGCGTTAGACAACAACACTTAGGATATGCTATTAGATACCCAATTTATACTCAAGTATAAGGAAATATCAACATGAAGCAAGGTTTCCTCTCATTACTCAACTATGAAATCCATTTAGTTTCACCCAATAAAGAACCCAGCAAGGCTGAATACTCTTACCTTTTTATGTAACCCTTTTCAGATATGACTTTATATTATACCACCTCTGGGCGCAACACAAAGAAATTGCCCAATTCAGTGGATGCTAGGGACGGTATCACTTTCTATGCTACAGACGAGGTCCTGATTAATCCTTGTGAACAACGAGTGGTTGACACAAAAATCACGCTCCAAATCCCACACCACTGTCTGTTGCACCACATAAGTATTGATGGCGTTATCCATTGGAGCCTCAGGTATTGCCTGGCGTTCTTGACCCAGCCTACTAAAGGCCTATAACTCTTCTGTTGGGGAACCTCACCTCAAAAAACATAGTTGTAAAGAAACACCAGGATATTGGCAGAGGCTTGTTAGTCCCTGTGGATGACATTATACAAATCCCACTCCTTTATGTTACGATGGATATGGGCCTGCCAACGGATAACCTAATATTTACCTTACCCAACTTCTATACTCTCGGAAGAGCTGACCCCAGATGAGCTGGAAAAGTTCATACTCTTCTGACGATTATAGAGACATATTATTGAAGTCAGATACCGATTATGGCCATATGAAGGGCTGGAGCCACTCTTGGATGTGGGTGATGCCTGTCCTATTAGGTCAATCCTTATTGCAAGTCAAAGGTGGAGGAACAGCAAATGAGGACAGAGCTCCAGCAGTTACTTGACGTGGGGTTACTAATTCCTTCATAAAGCCCTTGGTCTTCCCCTCTCTTGCTTATCTAAAAGAAAAATGGAGGTCATTGGATAGTCATGGACTACTGCAAATTAAATAACTTAATGAAAAAGGATATATTTCCTATCCCCGCATTGATGACGCTCTGGCCCAACTCTCTGGCTTTAACTTCTTCTCCGCCATGGACTTGGCTAGTGGTTATTGGTAAATGGACCTTTCCCCTGAAGACCAGGAGAAATGTTCTCTTATATGTAGTGAAGGTCCCTTGCAATCCACACAATTACCACAAGGGTTGTGCAACGCACCTGCAACTTTCCAACGTGCTAGGGACCATATCATGCAGGACCTGAAAGTTAAGTTGCATCATTGTCTACCTCGATGACATCACAGTGTTCTCAAGAACCTTAATGAAAATCTTGATCACATTAATGAGGGTTTTCAACGTTTACGTGAGTCAAATATCAAGTTAAAACTCTCAAAGTGTACCTTCTTCCAAATGAAATTGGTTTCCTTGGCCATTCCATTTCTCAAGAGGGAATACAACCTATCCAATATAAAGTCGAAGCTATCTCAAAAATGCCTCCCCCTAAAAATTCATGGGATATTCAGGTGTTCCTAGGGATGATGGGGTAATACCATCAGTTTATCCTCAAGTTCGCCCAGCTCAGTGAACCCCTCGTCCGCCTACTGACTAAAACACCCCTTTCCCATGGGGTGCTGAACAAGAGACCGCTTTTGAGAAGCTGAAGGAACTGCTACAACAGTGTCTTATCCTGAGGCATCCCAATTATAATAAACTTTATATCTTGTTTACTGAAGCTTCAGACTATGTCCTCTGGACCATCCTAGCCCAACTGGATGAAAACGGTGTAGATCATCCTGTATCCTATTTCAGTAAGATGCTTTCAAAGGCGGAACGCAACTACAGCTCTATAGAAAAGGAGTGCCTTGCTGTTCTGTTAGCCGTGAAGTACTACCATCCTTTCCTATATGGGTCCACCTTCACTGTAGTTACGGACCACGCTTCATTAAAGTGGTTACAGAATATATAGGATCCTACTGGAAGGTTAGCTCGCTGGGCTCTAAAGCTCCAGCATTATAGCATGAAGATTGAACACCGTGATGGGACCCGTCTCATGAATGTTGATGGGTTGACTCAGTTGCCAGTCTTTTACTTGGATAATAGTGAAGTGGAGAGTTTACATGACCTCTTAATAACCCCAAATGAATGGGATGATGAAGATGATCCTGTCCAGAAGATGTTAGCCCAGCACTCCTGCAACACCAAAGTGGATAATGGGAAGTTGTATAAGCAGGTGGGGGAAAATGGCTGCCTTACCTTTGGCCCTTGAAACGCGTACCTGCTATCCTAGAAGCTCACTCCGTTCTAGGTCATGGTGAAGCAAAAAAAACTTATGAGTGGATTAAGGATCGGTACTATTGGGGTGAAATATGGTAACTATTGTTGACGTCTTGGAAGCCTAACTCACGTGTAAGAAGCAATCCAGTTTCGAGACTAGATACTAGTATCAACCAACTACCCCTCAACAACCGTTCCACACCATCAGTCTGGATGTAGTAGGTCCCATCCTCAGACTACCAATGGAAACAGAGTTATCCTCATGCCATTGACCACTTCACTAAGTGGGTTGAAGCCGTGGCTCTCCCTGCCCAAACGGCCAAGGCCACAGCCACATTTTTACATCAGAACGTTTTCTCCCAACATGTCTGTCCTCAAGTACTATTATGAGATACTGGTACAAACTTCACACCAGAGTAATAAAAATTCTGGATACCTTCATGAGAGGTCAACAACTATTCTCAACTCTGTACAATCCATCTACCAATGGGACTGTCAAGAGAGCAAATGGAACCTTGGTCTTCATCCTACAAAAAATGTCCTCTTCTGATCCACTTTACTAGGATCAATTCTTACCCATTGTCATTATTGCCTACTGGATTAGTTATCACCTGATCTTGAAATGTCCACATTCTGTGTCTTGTATGGGCGAGAACCAGAAATACCTGCCCTCTTAGCTAAAGATGTATTCTCCTATAGAGTTGAGGAACCCAAGAAAGTCATGAGAAGATTGGATCAGCGCATCATCCAACTTAATCTGAGCCTATGACTAATTTAGCAAAAACGGTGACTAAAGAAGAGCAGGCTGCCAATGAGCTCCAAAACCCCCTACCTACATTCCAAGTGTCTGAATGGTGTAGGAATCCAGTTTAGGGGTGCTCAAAGGTGCTTATGCCACTGGATCCCACAAAAGTTTTTTTAATAAAATTTCAATAAAATTCACTAATAGAAACTAGGGTTTTATTGTTTTTATTGGGAGAGCGGGGGTTAAAGAAAAAAGTGATCCCTTCCCAATATTTGATGATTAGTATTTATACTGATTTTGAGGGTTGGAGGGAATTTGAGGATAGTTTTAGAATAGCTGCAGTGCATTTCAAATTAGGTAATATGAGAAACTCTCCTATCAGATCGGAGGAGAGGTGAGTTAAAGTTTAGGAAATTGAAAGTTGGGGTTGTAGGGCAGGATGTACCCATGCAGCAAGGTTTTGATGTACCACAACCAATCACCATTAAGGAATTACTTTCACCTTGGGGGACCTCCACCACGCCTAGAAAAGGGCGTGGCCCCTGTGTAGTTGTTGTGAAGGACTTGGTGATAGTTAGGGGAGTACCTTCCCCTTGGGTGCCCCAAAGTCCATTGTGCAATTAGTGAAATCTGATCATTTGATTTTACATATATTGCCCATGCGGGTTTCAAACTGGTGTTACCCAGTTAATGGGGTTCCACTGAAAATTGACCATGGTCTTTTGGGCAATCTCCCCAAGATATTTAATATCATTAAAATTGCTCATAATAGCATTAGAAAATCGCAAATAGTCAACATTTCCTTTTTTTGGCTGAAATTGACCTAAGACATTCTTGTTTTTCAAATGCAAAGGCAAATGTCCAACATATGGTATTATACTACCATACCCACATCACTCCTAGAAGTAGCAAACTTGGATCAATTTGGTAGGGTCCTTTCACCATCACCTACAAGAGAGGTAACAAGTACTCTATAAAGTCCTTGTCTACTGGGATTACCATCAATTGGGTACATGGCTGCGTCCTATGGCCTTATTCTCCTCCCAACATTCTTAAGGGGGTAATGTCGGACATTTGCTCTCCAGGCTTCAAGATAAGAATGTTTTGAGTCAAAATGGGCCCAAACGGGGAAATGTTGGAAATTTACAAGTCTGTAATAATGTTAAAATTGATTTATAAGATATTAACGATTTTATTGGCTATAAGACCCTGGCCAATTCTCAGTAGAGCCCTAAAATCAGGGTAAAACAATTTCAAATACTTCATAGCAATTAATATAAGCTCAAGCAGTCAGCTTACTCCAACCACATGGCAGACTCTGGAGCGTCTACCAGATGGTACTCCCCCAGTTCAACCAGGTCCATTAAAGTACCTACGTGAGAACCATCCCCTTTTATAGGCTTGGCAGAGAACCCAAGGTGCAATAAATTTTTAAAGGGGAATGGCTGAAATTATAAAATTATTACCCCACAGGTACGTTGTTATAATTTTTAGTGGTATCATTGGGATCCACCACAAGGGTTTCACAGGTCAAAACCACTGAACAACAGACAGATGATATAGGGATCATCAGTCACATGGACACACTTGAAAATTTACTAAAATATTGGAGCAATCGCCCCAAAGATCTTATTATATATTTTAATAAATACAGTAACCTCTTGCTGTTCCATTCTCTTTCTACTATTAATAATCTAACTTTCTCAATCGCCCATCTTGCTTATATACAGCAGCTTTGGATGATTCTTCTCTCATAGCTTGTAATATTCTATTTAGATGATTCTCCTTGGTTTCAGATTGTTATTCTTCAGCTTTCTATCACCCTAAATCGAGGTGATCTGATTAATTTTTATTAAATGTCAACATCATCTTATCACCATATTGCCTTATTTGAAGGTAATCCAATAATAACCTGTTATATCCCAATATTGCCACATCTTGAGGCACTCAAATAATTGTAACTGATATCATTCACCGGATTCTTCCCAATCTACCCTAGCTGTTTCAGGATTATCATCCAGTCATATCAGAATCATGACATTACCCCCCTTGACTGGATGATAAGGCTCCTATTGCTTATATGGTTGGAGGAACTTTGCACGCACTCAGTTAATGATCTGACTGCTTGCGGGGTCCTTGATGGTATAAGTGTCAACCCCAGTTTTCTCTATAACTTCAAACGGACCAACTAAAATACTGGCCAACTTGTGTTTCCACCCAAACCCATGTTGATCATGAAAGAGAGCCATATCGCCCTTTTTAAACTGCGCCAACCCACTATGATGTACCTGATCAACAGCCTGATTTTTGATCTTCTTAGCTAAGCTGAAGGAATATGCTTCATCTTGCAATTTGATCAAAGTATTTGTAATGTTAGTCAAATAGCCGTGGGGTTCCATTCCGCCAGTGTCTTCTACACATGAACAAAGTAATGCTGGAAGAGCCGGGTGTCACCTGTATAGTAGTTGGAAGGGGCTCTTCCCCATGGTGGAATGATAACCAATTTTATAGGCAAACATGGCAGTGGAAAGGAGGGAACTCCAATCAGAAGGTCAATCTGTTACTAATTTCCATAGTATGTTCAAGGTCCCATGCACCCATGCACCCATTTGACCATTCCATTGGACTCAGGGTGATATAGAGTCACCAGAAACCCGTGGATGCCCATAAGCTCGTTCAGTTTGGGAAGGATGTGTGAGGTGAATTTGGTTTTGTTATTGGTAAGAATGAACTGTGGACAGCCATGTTGCTGAATAATACATTCCATTAAGAACTTGGCCACTGAGACTGCCCCCAAATCCTGTATTGCCCATGCTTCAACCCACCTAGTCAAGTGGTCAATAGCAACCAGAATGTAATTGCACCGTTAGCTCATGGTGGCAGAGGGCTGATAACATCAAGGGAAACTGTATGGCAAGCAAAATGTGGTTTCACAAACCGGTACAAAATTTTATAGTGGAATGGCTTATCCACTTGTCACTAGTGGCAACAGGAAATAACTTTGAGCACATCAAAGCTCATGTTTCCCAATAGTACTGAGGGTGCAACAACTCTATTGTCTTGTGCACACCACCATGTCCAACTGCCTTGTAGGAGCTCATAATAATATCCAGCCATGCTGAGGGTCATGAAAAATCACTTTAGAATTACCAATCTGCTTGTACAGTTCCCCATCCAATGGAAGGTACTCGTTTGTATCTCATTTAGCACTTTGATCACTTGGGGCGGTTTGTTGTCATATTTTCCGCTGAGAATCTTATCATACATCACATCACTGAGATCCAAAACATGGCAATAATCAGCAATCAAGATAAACAGTCAGCGTTCTGATGCTTTACTCCTGGGCGGTGAAAGAATTCAAAGTCATAAGCCTGAAGCTTAAGAGCCCATCAAGCCAAACGCCCTTCAGGCTCTTTGAGGTTCTGCAACCAGCATAACGACGCGTGATCTGTCACAACTTTGAACTTTACCCCATGCAAGTAAACTCTAGATTGCTTATACACGTAGATCACCACTAAGCACTCCCGATCAGTCACAGTTTAGCTACACTCTGGCAATTCAGACTTCAACTGCAGTATGCAATGGGATGCTCCTCTCCATCGTCATCTTTCTGAGAAAGTACCAACTCAAAAGTGGAAAAGGGATGTATACATCTGAACAATAAACTCCCTATTGAAGTTTGGATAGCGTAACACTGGTGCACTGATCAGCACCATCCAAAGTGTATTGAGGCGTATTGATGACGTTCTGTCTATTCAAACACAGAATCCTTTTTCTAACAACTCAAATAGTGGCCCCCCAATACAACTAAAGTTAGGGATGAAGCGCTGGTAATAAACAACCATTCCAAAAAATACCTGTATGTCGCATTTGCTACTAGGTGTAGTCATTTTGCGAAATGGCCTCCACCTTGGCCAGCTGTGGTTTCAGCCCCTTGGAGTCTACCACAAGCCCCAGGCATTCCAAATGATCTTTGAAGAAGCTACATTTTTAAGGCTTAATTTTGAATTTTCACCTCAGTGAGCTGGTGAGATAATGATTCTAGATGCTTGAGGTGCACCAAAAAGCTTTGAAAGAAAACATTGATATCACTGAGGTATATGAGGATGCATGACAGCTTCAGGTCACCAAGGATAGTGTCCATGGCTCATTGGAATGTAGCCAGGGCGTTATACAGCCCTTGAGGCATCCTGGTCGGTTGGAAAAGGCCTTTGGATTTTATTATGGCGAATTTATTCTGTTCTTCCATGGGTAACTCAATTTGCCAGTAACCTGATATCAAGTCCATCGCTGAGAAGTAATAGGCTCCCCCTAACTGATCCAAAACATCGTCAATCTTCGGCAAGGGGTATGAGTCCTTTTTTGTAATACTATAGAGATCTAGTAGTTGATTACTACGCGGTTGGTGATGTCCTTCTTTTTTACAATCAGAACAGGCGAAGCCCATGGACTCTTGGACAGTTTGAGCATTTCTTGCTACAGAAACTTATCAATTTTCTCAATGACAACGTCTTCCGTTGCCCTCTTTTAATGATCATCTGAGACCTTATGGGAGGATAATCTACTGTGTCCAATTGATGGACTACCCCCTGAGCACACCCTAAATCATGATCGTCAATGGCAAAAATCTCCTTATACTTCTGAAATAAAGCTATCGCTTGATCTTTTTGTTCTTCCAATAGCCCTATTAAGTTCTTCCACGGTACCACTGTCATTACGCTGGCTGGAGGTTTGACTGTTAGGCCAAATTCATCTAATGAAC